>CAUYQG010086329.1:0-21780 GCA_963574415.1 Tarsius wallacei
GCGCGCCTGTAGTTCCAGCTACTTGGAAGGCTGAGGCGGAAGGATCGCCGGAGCCCAGCAGGTCGAGGCTGCAGTGGCCGGGAGCGGCCACTGCACTCCAGTCTGGGCGACAGAGTGAGACTCCAACTCAAAAAAATAAAATAAAAAAATAAAAAAATAATTACTGTGATTTATTTAATCAAAAAATTTTTTTAATTAATGACTTTAATGAGTAATAGAATGAAGTACAAATGCATATATATGTATCCGGGAACATATACTACACTCATGTGTTCCCGAATAATTTCAGAAATATTATAAGGTTTAGGGTTAATGTGAAATACGTTTAAGGTATTTACTTAGAAATTTTTAAGAGTATTTATAATTCTGTCTTTTTGCATCAATAGCTTTATAATCAGTAATAAAATGCTATGATTTTCTATGCATTAGAGTTAAAAAGATTCACACACTTACTCTGATATTTAATAAAATGAACCAGATAATCAGCAATTAACAACCAGTAATAGTCTAATTGTCTAGACATTAAAGTCAACAAAAGATTATATGAAGCCTTGTTGAAGATACCCTCTATTCAGCTCCTGAATTATGATTTTATATTATACTGAAAATTATGACTTATACAACATGTCTGTATTAATAAAAGTCAATCGATTGGAATGTAGATGGGAAGCAAAAATGGACAACCAGGGCCAACTCTTTAATTTGAGTCTAAGCCAAGTGTTTCTTTTCTTTTGGAAATAGATACACTGGCCCCTTTGTGTAACAACCCTGGCTCAAGGGCTTTAAACAGATGGTTTTAAGCAGACTATTCCCTTAAAAAAAAAAAAAAAAAACCCAAAATGTTGCTTCAAATTCCATCTGAGTTTACCTTCTCTACTTCAGAAAAAGTGAATTTCAGCTTTCAGAAAAAGTGAATGATAAGTTGTATCTAATTTTAAAGCTTTGTCTCTGCATAAAAATAATTAAATCTGATATAGTATAAAAACAAGTTTGAGTTTAAGGCACGTATACAAATTCAGAGCAAATACTGAGATCATGATGAAGAACATGGTCTCATAACCAATCACACATATAAAATATAAATAAATAAAGACTAGGAATGCAATCAGGCATAATCTATGTAGTCCAAAAAAGAAGAGATTTGAAGTTTAAGAAGAATGTGAGGGTAATACATAAGCTAACAACAATCAACTTATAAAGCAAGAGGAGGTGATAAGGAAACAGGTGAGCTATTGAAATAAATAGTTAAAAATAACAATGTAAAGAATTAATAAATAAACTAGAAACAGCAAGCAATGTATGAATTTACTAATGTGTGGACTACTTGAAGCTATCTCAATGAATTGAGAATTGTTAAAATTCATTATAACAGTCAGTCAAAAAATAATTGAAAAAGAATACTAGGACATACTGAAAACTGGTGTTACTGAAGTAAAATAAAAAATGGAATGAATAGACATTCTAAGAAATAACAGACAAAAATTAATTTCTATAAAGAAAACCCAATTTCTTAAAAAATCCAAGACTAATAGTATTGCAAGAACATAGTATAATTTAAGAAAAAAAGCATTAAATTCTGTATAAGAATACATCATAATTAAGTTTCTGAATTAAAAACATTTTTTTCAGGCTGAAAAGGAATCAAAAAGAGAAAGACAGGACTTAGAAATCTTACAGCATTATTTACAGCTAGAAGACTATGAATAATATTTTCACAAGTCTAAAGAAAAAGATGAGAGCTAAGTATATTAATTTCATATAAGAAACATCATCATACTAAAGCAATGATTAAATATTGATAAACATGATCTCAGAGAATTCAATATCCAAGAGTCTTTACTGAAAGAAAATTTCACAATTTGGAATAAATAATCTCTGATTCGACAGGGAACATTCATTACCTTAAAATATAGCAATAAGACTAATAAATGTGAGAAAAATAAATGACATACATATTGATAAGAAAAATTTGCTATATAAGAAATGCAGGTGGAGGATGAGATAATTGCCAAAGCCAAAGTTCAACTGTCAGTGTTAAAATTAAAACAGATTATCAAAGATAAAGACACAAAATTATGTGTACATATATCATATTAATTCTTACCCTTGGTGAGATATTCCAGAGAAATAAATGAAAACACAAGGACACAAATCTAAAGTTCAATACAGTTTATAATTATATTTATTTCTTTCAGCTAAATCAGATAAGATTATATTTAAAATTTTATTTTAAAATGTACACATAGTACCAGTCAATATTGATAAAATCATTCACTACATGTTTTCTCTCTACATGTATACATATACTAATTAATCGTATATACTCTTTATTAATAAGTTATTTCTAAATTATTAATATTAGCTACATTATGAATTCCATTTTATACTTATCAAATGTTTTATAATATTTAAATACTTAATTTATAAAATTAAGCAAATTATCCCCTCAACATGAGAAATTATACAGTCATAGCTTTATTTATTGTGAAGAAGTATTGAAAGACTATTTGCAGTCTTAGTTTTTATTTTTTTTCCAATTTCAAGAAATCACTTCAGGAGATTCACAAATGAGATGAATAATTTTATATTGGTCAGTATTATGGTTATTATTTGAAAATAAACCCATTGCAAAGGGATGAAACATTGGACATTTTCTGGTGTGATAGATAATATAATCAATGTTAGGTAAGACTTTAAAAGCCATAGTACTTACGAAGGTTCATAAATGACTGTTCTCAAAGCATTGAACAAATCTGAACTTGTCATTGTGTTCATGTTCACATCCACAGCTGCTCCTTTGGCCTTCATATGAACGATGTTGTCTGGCTGATCTGCAAACATGGGCACTCCTACCATAGGAACCCCATGATAAATTGCTTCATAGATCCCATTGGTTCCACCATGAGTGATAAAAGCTTTGGTTTTGGGATGACCTAATTTGGTAATAGAATAAGAAGTGGATGTGGATTTCATTATAACATATTAAAATTGCAGAGACAGAAGGGAAAAATAACTACAGTTTAACTCGCTAAACAAGGCTACATTATCTACAAAAGCTGAGCTTATGGAACATTCCTATCTCAGAAAACTGTGATCCCAGGAAAAACAGGAATTAACATCCTCTGCATTTTCTGAAACCACATTACTGAGGAGGTGTTATTTATTATTTTTTGTGTGTGAACCAGAGGAAGCAATGAGTCTATAAAATTGATGGTCAATTGTTTAATTATGTCTTCTTTAAAATTGGGCACCAAATGTGAAAATCTTTAATTATTAAAAAAGTACTGAGTGATGGAGAATTAAATTCTTCCCACACATCCAATTCCTAAGAGATTATGTGGCTTCCAGATCAGCTCTACAGGAGACACAGAAGAAAGAAAAAAAGAATGATCATACACTTCCCAAGAGAATAGGAGAACACAGAAACAACAGAGAATGCATTGCAACTGCAAACTTGAAAACACACATGTACATCAACACAAAAGTTAAAATAAAACAAACAAAGAAAAATTTTATAAGAACCTCATGATAGGGATAAATAATAACATTTTAATAATCAACCTGAACACAAACGGACTAAAGCACCAATGAAAAGACACAGAATGGCAAACTGGATTTAAAAAATATGACAATAATTTGCTGCATCCAGGAAACTCATCTCACTGCAAGGGATGCACACAGACTCAAAGTTAGAGGTTAGAAAATGAATTTCCAGGCGAATGGATCACAAAAGAAGGCAGGAGTCACAATCTTAATATCAGACAAAACAATCTTTAAGCTATCAAAAATTTAGAAAGATATGAAAGGACACTGTATAATGATAAAAGTTTAAATTCATCAACAAGAAATATCCATCCTAAACATATATGCAACCAACACAGAAGCACCAGTGTTTATAAAGCAACTGCTAAGTAAACTAAAAAAAAAGATATTGACTCTAACACTAATGTAGCTGGTTACTTAAATGCCCCACTAACAATCCTAGCTAGATCATCAAGATAAAGAAGTAAACAAAGAGATCTGGAACCCTAATTTGACACTTGACCAAATGGACTTAATAGATATCTACAGAACACTACATCCAATGACCACAGAATATACATTCTACTTATTACCACATGGAATATACTCAAGATAGATCACATCCTCAGCCATAAATCAAGCATAAACAAAGTTCACAAGATTGAATTACTGTGGACAACCCCCTAAGGTCCTCTCCCACTGTGGGAAATTTTCTGTCCCCTCAATAAATCCTTCTTTCTAAAAAAAAGAAAGAAAGAAAAGAAAAGAAATACTGCCATGCACCTTCTCAGATGAGAGTGGAATAAAAATAAATATGAACACCAACAAAATTCCCCCAAAATGCACAAAGACATGGACACTAAACAGTATGATGCTGAATGACTACTGGGTCAACACAGAAATCAAAACAGAAATTAAAAGATTCCTGGACACAAATAAAAATGATGAAACATCTTATTAAAAACCTCTGGGATGTCATGAAAGAAGTACTAAGAGGAGAAATTATATTTCTATGAACACACATCAAGAAAATGGAAAGATCACAAATTAACAACCTAACAAAACACCTAAGGGAGCTAGAAAGACAAGACCATCAAAGTCCTAACTTTAGTAGAAGAATCCATATCAACAAAGTAAAAGCCCATACAAGACAAAAATATCATAGAAAAAAATCAACAAAACAAAAATCTGGTTCTTTGAAAGAATAAATAAGATTGATGAACCCCTAGCCAGAATGACCAAGGAAAAAGCCCAAATAAACACAATCAGAAATGCAAAAGGTCAAATCATAACTGACCCCAAAGAAATGTAAAAGATTATCAGAGATTACTTTGCATGCCTGTATGGAAACTAACTCAAAAACCTAAATGAAGTGGAGGATTTTGTGATATCACACATCCTCCCAAGATTGAAACAAGAAGACACTGAGACACTAAATAAACCAACAACAACCCAGAAAATTGACTCCATCATAAGAAAACTACTAACAAAAAAAAGCCGTGGACCAGACAGTTTGCAGTGGAATTCTACAAAACATTCAAGGAGAAACTGATACCAAATTCTATTGAAAGCATTCCAGGCAATTGAGAAAGATAGAATTCTCCTCAAATCATTTTACAAAGTTAACATCACACTGAAACCCAAACTGGGTAAAGATTCAACCAAAAAAGAGAACTACAGGACAAATCCCTAATGAACACAGATACAAAAATTCTCAACAAGATTCTAACAAATCGTATCAAACAATGCATTTCAAAAATCATCTATTATGACAACGTAGGCTTCATCCCCAAGATGCAGGGCTGATTCAACATCCGTAAGACCATAAATGTAATTAAATACATCAACATTTAAAAACAAGAACCATGTGATTATATCACTCGACGCAGAAAAAGCTTTTGATAAAATTCAGTATCCCTTTTGATAAAAACCCTAGAACACCTAAGCATAGAAGGGACATACCTCAAAATAGTAAGCGCCACCTATGATAAACCCACAACCAGCATATCACTAAATGGACAGAAACTGGAAGCATTTCCCTTAAAAACAGGATAAAACAAGGCTGCCCACTCCACTTCTCCTGTTCAACATTGTGTCGGAAGTCCTAGCTAGAACAATTAGAGAAGAAAAGGAAATCAGAGATATCCAAATAGGAAAAGAGAAAGTTCTTATCTCTCTTTGCTGACAATATGATCCTATACCTCAAAAATCCAAAATAATCTGTCAAAACTTCTTTGTACTAAAAAGGACTATGGAAAAGTCTCCGGGTACAAAATAAATGTGCAAAGGACAGTTGCACTCTTATACACCAACAACAAACAGGCAGAGAACCAAATAAAAAGCACAATCCCATTCACAATAGCCACACACAAAAAAGAAAGCAAAAAGAAAAAGAGAAATGCCTCGGTATCTTCCCAACCAGAGAAGTGAAAGATCTTTAAAATGAGAACAACAAAACACGGCTCAAAGAAATCCAAGAAGACACAAACAAATGGAAAAATATTCCATGCTCATGGATAAAAAGAATAAACATTGTTATGATGTCCATCCTACCAAAGACAATCTGCAGATTCAACGCAATACCCATTAAGTTACCAACATCATTCTTGTCAAATCTGGAAATGACAATACAGAAATTCATATGGAAACATAAATGACCACGAATAGTCAAAACAATCCTCAGCAAAAGAATCAAAGCAGGAAGTATCACACTTCCAGACTTCAAACTGTACTTCAAGGTTACAGTAATTAAAACAGCCTTGTATTGGTACAAGAACAGGCACATAGACCAATGGAACAGGATAGGGATTCTGGAAGCAAAGCTTCAATTCCTCAACCAACTCATCTTCAGCAAAACCACCAATAACCACTGGGGAGAGAACCTAGTCAGTAAATGGTACTGGGAAAACTGACTGACCACATGCAGAAGATTGAAACAAGACCCCTACTTATCACCATACACAAAAACCATCTCTAAATGGATCAAAGACCTAAACGTAAAACCTCAACCTATAAGAATCTTGGAAAATGCAGGAACCACCCTTACAGAAATCAGAGTAAGCAACCAATTCCTGATCAAAACCCCAGATGTTCATGACATAAAAGATAAGATAGGCAAATGGTACCTCATTATACTGAAACGCTTCTGCAAAGCAAAAGAAATCATCAAAAGAGCAGGGAGACAGCCCACAGAATAGAAAAAATGTTTGCCAACGGTATATCTGACAAAGGCCTAACATCCAGGACCTGCAAGGGACTCAAATGTGCTGAAAGGAAAAAAATAACCCATTAAAAAGTGGCAAAAGACATGAATGGACACTTCTCAAATAAAGAGATACATGCAGCCAACAGACACATGAAAAAGTGTTCAATCTCACTAATCATCAGAGAAATGCAAATCAAACCCACACTGAGATACCACCTAACCCTGGTAAGTATGGGCATCATTAATAAAACAAACAACAGTTGCTGGCGAGGATGGGGAGAAAAGGGAAATCTTCTACACTGTTGATGGAAATGCATACTATTTCAACCTCTATGGAAAACAGTGTGGTGATTTCTAAAAGAACTAAAAATTGACCTTCCATTTGACCCAGCAATATCCCAACTGGGAATATATATGGAGGAGCTCAAATCATTCTACAAAAAAGATACCTGCACACATGTGTTTATTGCAGCACTATTCACAATAGCAAAAACATGGAACCAACCATACTGCCATCAAAACTGGATTGTATAAAAAAATGTGGTATATATGCAAGATGGAATATTATGCAGCCATATAGAAGGACAAACATATGGACTTGGATAGATTTAGAACCTGTAATATTCCGTGATCTATCATAGAAACGAAGAACAGAGTACCACATATTCTCACTCTTTAGTGGACCCTTAAGATTTACCATAATGCTATAAGAAAGGAATTGGCAGTAGCGGGATACTGCCAGGGTGGGGGTGTGTGGGGGACGCAACATCAATAAGGATACCTGATCTCAAACCAGGCAAAATGGAGAGCAATGGAAGACTGAAACTTTACCTGTATGATGTCCACTTGTATAACTAATCCTGAATTGTATCACACATCTTTAAAATAAAATATAAATAAATTTCTTAAAAATTTACTGAGCATACTTGTTGATAAACAGTTAATTAACTTGCCTATTGCCCAACTGTACAGTTTTTCTTCCCCCCATAGTCTTACCAAGAAGATCATTCTGGGGTATCCAATCATAGAGCCGAGTATTATTTCCCAGTGTGACTGGTTTTTTCCCCTTGTATCTCCATATAACCTGGGGAAGTCAATATCTTAATTTTACAAGTAAAAACACACAATGAGGGCATTTTGTGGATGCAGAATTATTTAGAAAACACATAGCCACTCTACTTAGGTGTTAGTTGAGAAAGGGTTACGCAGTAATAGTTTACACACATTATGACATTAGGACGTTTTAGATGTACCCTTTTGTAAAGGCTTGTATTACTAGTCTATTAAGTATAGTACTATTATTCTGATATTTATCACTTAAAAAGCTTTTAGAGGTGGGACTGTCAGTGAAGAAATATAAAATAAACAGACTAGTTTAATCAATCAGAATATGGGGGTTGAAAAAAAAGTGTTATGTATGTTAACCAATATGTAAACATAAAAGAGTCCTAGGATGTTTCATAGAAATACAAATAGAGTAGAAATATAGAAGTGCAGTGATAAAAATTAAGGTTGAGTATCATAAATCAGAAAATGTACATTGTTTGACAATAATATTATAATTTTAATTGTTTTCAGCTGAAGAATATTCAATTTAGAAACATTAACTGAATCTAGGCTTCTACTTCTAAAGCAACCACACTTTGATAGAGTCATAAAGAAAAAGATCGAAACATCTGAAGTACGTGTTTGAGCATAATTTCTTTCTTGTCTGTGTGTAGATGCTCTCATTTCCTGGACCATGGAGCTAACATACGTCAAAACTTTTGGGAATACTCAGTGCAGAATAAAATATTTCAATTTTAAAATATGTCAAGAAATAGGTCAGTGGGGGCTCAATGTTTGCATAACTATTCCATTAAAAATGAATGGCTACAAAAAGTATGTGTTTTTATAGTAAATCCAGGACTCAATAGGCAAATGATTTAATGTGCTTATATGCACTATTTTAATGTTTTACAATTTTTTAATTAAGGCTGGTGCCATGATATTCAGTGTATAATGAGTTTCACCTTTCATCTAAAAAAAAAACCTATTATTAGCAACCTACGAGGATGAGGCTGTACTGACCTTCTGTGGAATCTGGGCAAGGGCTAAGGCAATAAGATTAGCCTTTTCTTCTGTGAGGTTTTTGACCATTGATCCCAGAGAAAACACCACCACACCATCGTCACCTGAGCTCTGGACAAACTCTTCCATTTCCTGCATACAGAACATTCTTTCTGTTACAAAGGAGCAACATCATAAGATAAAAAAAGCTTACTTCCACTTTTAAGTAGGTAAAATTAAAAGAAGTATCTGAGAAATTGCCAGACTGGCCTATCTTATAACATGTAGAACCATCTAGTCTCTTGAATAAAAAACATATTTCTGAAAATTATGGCTTAAAATATAGTAGTAATTTTTTAGCATGAAACCAAAGTCATTATAGAAATGAACAAAATAAACTGGATGTGACGGCACAGGCCTGTAATCTCAGCACTTTGGGAGGCGGAGGCAAGAGGATTGCCTGAGCCCAGGGGTTCAAGATCAGTCTGGGCAATTTGGTGAGACCTCATCTCTACAAGAAATTAGCCAGATGTGGTGGCACACTCCTGTAGTTCTGGCTACTTGGAAAGTTTGGGTGAAAGGATCATCATGGTTGTGGTGACCATGAGCATGCTACTGCACTGCAGCCTGGGCAACAGAGTGAGACTCCAACTCAGAGGAGGAAGAGGAGGAGGAGGAAGAGGAGGAGGAGGAGGCAAAATATAAGGGGCAACACTTCTCACAGTAGCTGAAATTGTTACTCCCAAGGCTTGATTTGACTAACTGAGTTGTTTGTAAACTCACAAAAATATTTTTTGGAAGGAAGTCCAAGACTGGGTCCTGAACTAGTCTTTAAAAATCATTAGCTTGGCAGATATATCCAATAAATTATTGATAAATTTATTTACCTTTTCCTGTTAGACAAGCATTTAAGATAATTTCTTCAAGTTTATGTGTTTCCTGATTAATAGGTAGGGCTAAGAAGAAATTTATTAGAAATGTGATATTATACAGCAACATATTAGAAAAAGGTAACACAGTTCATCTCCAGCATAATTATGACATTTATGAGACAGTGCTTCTCTGCCTTCCTGATGTATCAACTTGCACATGAATGTACCATTAGCTGCAGGCCCTTAATTTGGATCTTGAAGTAGAGATAAAACATAAATTCTTCTGAAAATAAAATTCCCTGGGTAATTACTTACAGTTTGTAAATTAAGCACTGCAAAGTCTATGACTGCAGCCTTCACAAAACAATCTATATGAATGTCACTTTCTAGACATGTGCACTGCATTTCCTGTGCAACTATTGGTGACTACCCCCAAATCACTGTATTTATCAGTTTATAACTAGTGAGATTATTAGGGGCGGATGATATCTTAAGTGAAAATAGACTGTTATTTTTAGCTAAGTTAATGTCAGGGGAATATCTCTGAAGTCTCAGAAATTGTTGTTTTACCATTTTGATTAATCTTCCAAACAGATATTGATTGAGTAAAACAACACACGCACAAATTTACACACTACTGTACTGATATGAATTTTTTATTTGACTGTCTCTCATTGCTTTTATAGTCTGTATATCCAGTCACTTGCATCATTTTTTTCATTAGAGACATAATCTAAGGTTGGTATTCATAATCACATTAATATACAGGTTTAATTTGGAATGGAATAATTTCTCCTTATTCTGAAAAATATATGAGTAGTTTTTGTAAAAGTGTGTGTATGGAGGAGTATGAAAACTGGGGGTGGGAAGATAAATATAACATTGTGGCATAGTTTATTATCTAATGAGCCATGGATGTATTATGTCCCTTTCTGCATTTTTTTAGACATTTGTACATTATATCCTGTAATTAAACTCAATGGAGCGCAATTATAGCCATAGTTTAACTGATAAGAAAATCCTGAAATAAAATTTTAGAATTCTGAAATAAAATATAATTTTAAACTTAAGTATGCTCTTACCCAAAACAGAAATCTAGAACTCTTCTGAGAGCACTATTTGACCTGAAAATTTCTAAACAGATTATTTGTCTATGAACCAAATAAGAGATTGTCTTTCTCTTCACTCCCTATTGATAATTAAATACATTGTTCTTCCCATATTTGTCTATTACTCTCTTTTGCTTCTCAATATTTTTTCTGTCTAGCATGTCTATTGTTCCACATTTATTCTTTGAAGACTTTGGAATGTGGTATACAATTTTTTTAACACCATAATAACCTGACATCATGCTCATAAAGAACCAATATAGCATCGGGATCTCTGTTTTATGATAGCTGCTTTATGCTGATGACTGTGAATCTATTTCTAATCTTCTCTGCTGATTGAGACCTTGCATTACCAAAATTATTTCTAGAAATTACCTGAAAGTCCTTTAACTCCTTAAAGTAAATAGGTCAAAAACTAAAGTCATTGTCAACACAAAGGAGTTATCTCACCAATTGTTTTCTGTGACAGTAAAAGTCACCACTATACAATAAATTCCCGAGATTAAAATTTAGGAGCTCTACTTTAACTTGTATCTTCCATCAACACTGACTTCCAATTACTCACCAAATTCTGTTAAATTTTCTCAATAGTTCTCATGAAGAACTATTCTTCAAAATATTTGGTAAATGTTCCTGTTCATAATTCTATCAGACTTTTTAAGACTATGGCAGTCTTCTTAGTGATTTCCATTGTCTGGCTTTCTGTTTCTCCAGTCCTGTATTCACACTATAGACACACTGATATTTGCAACACGTCATTTGAATCATTTTATTCTTCAGCTTAAGGCTCAATGTAAACTACAAAAGACTTAATGTTACTAATAGAAGACCTCTATACTGAGGAAAATCAAATTGGAGTAGCTAACTGAAGACGTCCAACAACATTTATCTACTACAGAGAATATAAACTTTATAGAAAATCTGGTACTTTATTTTAAGGTGTATAAAATTATCCACTGTCATAAACTTACCTTTGGTAAAGGTTGGGCAGGTTTGCAGTGCAATCCTCCAACAAATTCAAAATTAGGTAAGTATGGACGAGGAAATTCAAAATCCCAATATGTTCGAATTAGCCAAATTTCAGCTTTCCCCATAATCTCACATAATGTAGTTGGTCTTCCTGGAGAAAATGAAGAAAGTTGGATGGAGGGAATTGGCATACATGTTTGCTGAGGAAAAAAGAAGTACCAGTAATTTCCTTATAAGCTATTAAAAATTTTAAATTATAACACATTATGACTATATGTTAAGATGAAGGTAAAATTAAAGAAACAGGAAGGAAAGAAGGAGGAAAGGAGGGAAAAGAAGGAGGGGAAGAAGGTAAGAAAGGGAAGGAGGGAGGGAGGAAGAAGAGAGAATGTTTAGCTAGGGAAAGAAAAGTGATATGTAAATATTTTACAACAATAAATTAGTGGTTGCACAAATTTAGCTACAACTCCAACAACTGATAAATTTAACACTCATTTTCTCTCTCCAAATAAATGACAGATTATAAATTAACTCAAACATGTCATCACCAATTCACCTCTCAATGGTTTTTCAGTTTCCAGTCCAAAATATATATCAATCTCAGCTTGCTATAGTCTCTGGTTCACACATATTGTTGAAGGATCCCACCCACTTCAGTCCATCTTTTCTTCCTGAGTCAAATTTCTCACATTTGCTCGCCATTATTTTCTCAGTAAGAATCTCCTGAGTAATTCACAATCATTCCAATCTCCTTTGGGATGCAAAATACACATGTACGTACCACCGATATTGCACTTACTTTAGTGCTACTTTAAATGATGCTTCATGAAAGGAGCAGATGTTAAGTATTAATTAATGTTAAGTCAACAATTTCTACACAGAAAAACATATGGTGACTAAGAAAAGGAAAAATCAGGTAAAATCCTTCATTATTAAGAATTCTAATCGAGCCGGGCTCGGTGGCTCAGCCTGTAATCCCGTGCCTTTGGGAGGCTGAGGTGAGTGGATTGCCTGAGCCCGCGGGTTCGAGACCCGCCTGGGCAGGCGAAACCTCATCTCTATAATAAACCAAAAAAATTAGCCGGGCGTGGTAGTGCGCGCCTGTAATTCCGGCTACTCGGAAGGCTGAGGCGGAAGGATCGCCGGAGCCCAGCAGGTCGAGGCTGCGGTGGCCAGGAGCGGCCACTGCACTCCAGTCTCGGCAAAGGAGTGAGACTCCAACTCAAAAAAGATTTCTAATCAAAATCAGTGATCAAATACATCCCAGGGTGGATAATAATCCCTTTTCAAATTCATCACTTAGTAGTATTTCAATATTTGTATATGGTTTGAAGCTAAAGCATTCATCTAATAATTAAGAAGCACTGCCTGAAAACATTCAGCTTTAGATGACCAGGAATGGATGAGAACCCAACCACACATCTTCTATATTAATGTGTTTAAAGACCGTCTATGCCCTATTCAAAGTATGCTACATCCCGCCTTGATTACTAAATCCCTAGGTGAATTTGATGTGCCGAAATTTTAGATTATATTTTAAGAAAGTCATAAACCTAAATAATTCACTAAAATTCTATATTAAATGCAGTGATAAACAGTGACAAACATAAAGCCAATGAAAAGCACACACACAAAAAAGAAACTGAAGAAATGTATACAAAATTTAGCAAATAATTTCATGAGACATTTTAAATATTATATTGAGGAATTATAAATCAAAAATACTGAATTATGATTCACCATCAAACATTTTCTTATTTACATAAATCATCATAAGCAAAGTGAATAATTATATGTAATATACAATTTATAAATAGATAATTCAATTTGAACTGCCAAGTGTTGTTATTGATTGAAACTATTATTTTAAAACTACATAATGAGTCTAAAGAGATAATTTTTATTAAAAATTATTAGGCTGGGCATGATGGCTCATGCCTGAAATCTCAGCACTTTGAGAGATCAAGGCGGGAGGATTGCTTGAGCCCAGTTTGAGACCAACCTGGGCAATATAGTGAGTCCTCGTCTCTATAACAAATGAAAAAAAAAAAAAAGCCAGGCATGCCTGTAGCCCCAGGTATGCAGAAGGTTGACGCGAAAGCATCACCTGAGCCCAGGAGGAGAGGCTGCGGTGAGACTTGTGCCTGCCTCTGCACTCCAGTCTGGGCAACAGAGTGAGACTCCAGCTCAAGAAAAAAAATAAATAAAAATATAATGTAGCTTGAATCTATGGCCAATGCCTTACTGCAACTGAAGCAGACAGGAGGGGAATTTGATGGGTGGGAGTTACTAATCTCTTAGAGGTAAGTCATGCTAGCTAGGTTGAGATTTGCAGACAACTTTGTATTAAATTATTTCCAATGGTATGTGAGAAAATTAATATGTACGATTTCTGCGTCACTTTTTTTTTTAAAAAGTAAGATACATTCTCCTTTTTTCCCCTCGTCCCTCAGCTAGTTTATAGGTAACTTTACTCAACTATATAGACAACATCACAAGGATTCAAGTGTAATAAAACAATTTTTTGATAACTTCATGAGCAGAATTTACTTTCTTCCCGTGGATGGTTACATGGGAGAAAAACAAACTTACTTGCATTTATAATGCAATATTTTATTTGTTTCTATTTATATTGTAGCTGATAGTATACAGTCAATTGCTTCACTCTAGGTGAGAAATGTAGATAATTTGAACCAGAATAATGGAAATGGATAATATAAATTTGGTAATTTCTACAAGTATTTTGAGGGTAAAGCAGAGAAGCAGAATATTTCTTGACATACTGATTATGTACTGTAAAAAAAAGTTGGATGTATAATACCCCAATTATTTTTTTCTTAAGTCACTGGAAAGACAGTTTCCATTAAATAAAACAAAGTAGATTTCCAGAAGAACATATTTGGTGTAAGGTAAGAGAAGGAACACAGACTAAATCAGAAAATTTTGAAATACATCTAATCATCTAAATGAAGTTATAGAGAAGACAATTGGACTTACAAGTGAAGAGGCTACCCCGAAAAATATACATTTTGGAGTCATCAACATATAAATAATAATTAAATTCATTTAATTTGATGATTGTTAAAAGACTGTATTTATATTGAGCACATTAAAAGTTTGTACTACTAAAATCTAACAAAAGCCAACAAAAAAAGAGTTTGCACTATTAAACAATATAGTAAAATTATTGGTGAGCTTAGGAGTTGTTTTTTGATATGCTGGAAGATTGAGAACTAAAATAATAGATTTAAATGTTTAGCAGCCTTACAAGTAGAAGGAAAACATTCAAAAAGAGAGTTGTTTTTTGATATGCTGGAAGATTGACCACTAAAATAATAGATATAAATGTTTAGCAGTCTTACAAGTAGAAGGAAAACATTCAAAAAGAGAGAAAACTAGTCCTAAAATGCCTAAAAAATGAACAACAAAAGAGAAATGGGGGGAAATTTATTATTATTATTTCCATTTTAAAGATGTGGGGTACAATTCAGGTTAGGTATACAAATGTTCATTATGCAGGTATCCTTGTTGATGAGGTGTGCTCCCCTTCCCCAGCAGATTCCCACTACTCCCTTTCTTATAGTATTATTCTTATAGCATTATGCTGGAAAAACTGGCTGATCATATGCAGTAGATTGAAACAGAACCCCAACACATCACCATACACAAAAATTAACTGTAAGTGGATCAAAGATCTACACATAAAACCTCAAACTATAAGAATCTTAGAAAATGCAGGAGACACCCTCATGGAAATTGGAACTAACATCTAGAATCTACAGGGAACTCAATTGCACCAAAAGGAAAAAAAGAAAACAGCCATATTAAAAAGTGGACAAAACATCAAAAGAGGACTGGATAAAAAAATATGGTACATACGATAGAATATTACGCAGTCATAAGGAAGAACAAAATCATGAACTTCACAGTCATCTGGATGGACTTAGAGTCTATAATACTGAGTGGTCTTTCACAGAAACAAAGAACTGAGTATCACATGTTCTCACTCATAAGTGGAGTCTATAATACTGAGTGGTCTTTCACAGAAACAAAGAACTGAGTATCACATGTTCTCACTCATAAGTGGACCTTGAACAATTATCATAATATGATAAGAAAATGATTGACGGTCATGGGAAACTGCTGGGAGGGAGATGGGGAAGCGGGATTGGCAGTACTGCGAATCTGCCTGTGGAAAGGGGGGGCACACCTCATCAACAAGGGTAACTGCATAATGAACATTTGTATACCTAACCCTGAATTGTACCCCACATCTTTAAAATAAAAAAAATTAAAAGGGAAAAAGATAAAAAGTGGGAAAAAGACATGAATAGACACTTCTCAAAAGAAGATATATGTATGGGCAGCTATCAGACACATGAAAAAGTGCTCAGCCTCACTCATCATCTGAGAAATGCAAATCAAAACCACATTGAGATACCACCTAATCCCAGTAAGAATGGCCATCATTAATAAAACAAACAACAGATGCTGGCAAGGATGCAGAGAAAAAGGAACGTTTCTACACTGCTGGTGGAAATGCAAACTAGTGCAACCTCTTTGGAAGACAGTGTAGCAATTTCTGAAAGAACTAGAAATTGACCTTCCATATGACCCAGCAATTCCCCTATTGGGAATATACCCAGAGGAACCCAAGTCATTCTACCAAAAAGATACCTGCACACACATGTTTGTTGCAGCTCTATTCACAATAGCAAAAGCATGGAACCAACCATGCTGCACATCGAAGATGTGGATAAAAAATGTGGAGCATATACACATTGGAATATTATGCAGCCATAAAGAACAAAATATGGACTTCGCAGCAACTTTGATAAATTTAGGTTCTGTCATGCTTAGTGATCTATCACAGAAACAAAGAACAGAGTATCATATGTTCTCACTCACAGTGGACCTTGAAAAGAATTTTAAAGTTGAAAATGCATAAGATAGTTGTAAAAATTTAAAAAACCAGTTAGCCAAATAAATATAAATCAATAAAAAAATTCCAGGTTAAAAGCAGAGACCTCACATTAGAAAATTTAAAAATCATTTATATACATGTCAAAATATTAGTATAATGTCGTTTAATTTCCAAGTAAATAGAATAAAAAATGAGAAATCCAAACAAAACTTAAAGATCATTCAGTTATAAAATACAATAAAAATAGAAAAAATACTGAAAAATAGAAAATTCAAGGAAAGATGTTAGAAATGAAATATAGCAGTTTGTTTGTTTGTTTGTTTGTTTGTTTGTTTGTTTGTTTGAGTGGAAGTCTCACCCTGTCACCCAGGCTGGAGGACAGTGGCATGCTCCCGGCCACTGCAGCCTCAACCTGCTGGGCTCAGGCAATCCTTCTGCCTCAACCTTCCAAGTAGCTTAAACTACAGGTACACGCCACCATGCCCGGCTAATTTTTTTATTATAGAGATGAGGTCTAGCCAAGTTGCCCAGGTTGGTCTCAAACCTGTGGGCACAGACAATCCTCTCACCTTGGCCTCCCAAAGTGCTGGGATTACAGGCGTGAGCCATTGTGCCCGGCCAATATAGCAGTTTTAAAAGCAAATACACATAGATAAAAATGTTATATTACAAATCAGAAAAAAAGTAGATTAACAAATATTTAACTATATTTGGTCAAAAGGAGACCACACCTAAACCATTAAAATACATTAAAATGTAAAGTAAATTAACAGAAAAATGTAATGTATATATACTTGGTAAAATAATGCAGATATACTCATATAAATATTTTTAAAATTTGCTTACACTTAATAAGCACTGTTATAAGTAAAAGGTCACTGATAAATAATTTATAAAAATCAATTTACCACAAAGTTATAATAGCTCTACATTTGAATACACCTAATACATTAAACTCAATAATGCAAACATTAAAAGCATTGTAAGTAAAATTTAAAATTCTACCATAACTGGGATATATTTTATGATAGATTGTTCAGAAACTGATATATATCACAAACATAATACATCTGCAGCATATAAAAGTTTTGAGCAACAAAGTCTAGAGCTTGATCTAATGTCCACTTTAAATCCAAAAAATTAGAGACTATACATTTTTAAAGCACATTTATGGTCATTTCTGAAAATAAGGCACATATTTAATCTTTATACTAGTCTTAATAAACTCCAAGAAATTCTATTATACAAACCATATTTCTGATCTCTTGGCAAAAAATTGAAATTAAAAAATAATAATAATAATTGACAAATTCAGTGCTGTTAGACTGATTATATGAATAGTCTCAACTTTTTATACCACCATCCATGTTCTAATTGTTAAATAGTGCTTGATCATTTCTCCTTTATCTCTTGGACAACTTCCTTGCCATGAGAACGTCTCATGCTAATCTGGTGAATCGATGTGAGATATATGAAAAGAGTCAAGGTCATCTGAACTCTCAAACATCTGAGAAAATCCAAGCAAAACAAGCAGAACCACTTACCCAACACAGTTGAATCTATGAACTAATTGTCACAAGAAGTACCCTGCAGAAACATATGCTTACAGACAATAATAAATGACAGCTATTTTATGTTACTGAGTTTTAGAGTGTTTTATTACAATGCTATATTTTCACAGCTAACTCATATGCTGTGTTATACTCAGAAACTGAAAAACACTTAAAAAAATTTTTTTGCCAAAGAATTCAGAACTCAGAAAACACATAAAACAAAAAACCTAAGATATTATAGAATAAAATAAGAATACAGCAACTATAGGAATTTACATACATTATAGCTTTTACTAATTAATGAAAACATAAATTTGTGTTATCTCTTTGATACAAGTCTGAAATTATCTGGTAAGAGAAAAATATATATATATTATATCCTATTGATACGATTGCTCTTATAGAACAGAAAACATATAAGGAATGTTCACAGCATTATACAAAAAACTATAAATTTATATAGCCAATTGTCAATTGTCATGATATAGTCACATAATGGAACACTGTCTATAAATTTTGGGGAAAAATAAAAAGGAAATGCATGATTGTATTCCCAAGCTAATGTTGAGCATAAGTAACACGTCTGCCCAAGTAATAGACCTATAAAATTTTACAAATGAATATTAAAACTAAAGTCAGGTTGACTTGTGGTTTCCACTTGAAGAAGAATAGTTCTAAGATATTAGAAGAAATATATTTCTTAATTTGGCTATGCATCTCATAGAAATTCATTTTATTATTTCTTTCAACTGTGCAATTACATTTTATACAATTTTTGTTAACATATTTTCAAAAATCTGAAAACATGCACAATATTTTAAATGACATATAAACTATTTTTAAGTGTACAAAACTAGTTAAAGATTTATAAGTCAATTTTGGATTGTTCTAATTCTGCTATTACCAAATATGTGTGTGTGTGTGTGTGTGTGTGTGTGTGTGTGTGTGTGTGTGTGTGTATGTGTGTTTTGAGTCTGAGTCTCATTCTGTCAACCAGGCTGGAGTGCAGTGGCATGCCCACAGTCACTGCAGCCTTGACCTGCAGGGCTCAGGCCATCCTTCCACCTCAGCCTTCCAAGTAGCTGGAACTACAGGTGCGCGCCACCATGCCCAGCTAATTTTTTTTTGTTTTATTAATTGTAGAGATGAGGTCTCACCACATTGCCCAGGCTAGTCATCAATCCGTGGGCTCAGGCAATCCTCTTGCTTCTGCCTTCCAAAGTGCTGGGATTACAAGCATAAGCTACCTTGTCCAGCACAAAAAAAAATTTGCATTGAATGTATTGTACTTATATCCTTGGCATCATGCACTCTAAAGTTGTTGAACCATCCAGTGTTTATTCTCAGACCTTTTCTGGGGTTGGGGGGCAGCTATTCCATTTTCTATTGGGCTGTTTATCTTCTTGATCTGTAACTTTAAAGCATATTAGACAATTTAAGACTTCTTGTGATATGCATTACAAACATTTTTTCAGCTGACTTATGAACTCACAAACTTTATTTTATCTGACACTTTAAACTTCAAACTTATGAATTTTAAATTACTATCAATTATTTTATCTGACACTTAAAAACTTTAAACTTATGAATTTTAAACTACTATCAATTATTTATTATAGAATGCATGTTATGTACTGAATATTGCTCCCCCACAATTTGTATGTTGGAGCCTGACTATATTTAGAGATAAGGCCTTTAGTGATTAAACTTAAATGAGTTCAAGGGTGGGGCCCTAGTTGAATATGAACAGTGTCCTTCCAAGAGAAATGGATACAAACAATGCACACAAGCAGAGAAAAGGCCATGTGAGAACTCAGGAAGGCGATAATTTGCTAGCCCAATAGAGAAATCTCAAGAGAAACCAGACCTTGATCTTGGGCCTCTATCCTTCAAAACTGTAAAATAACAAATTTTTGTTGTTTAAGCCACTCACTCCATGGTGTTCAGTTATAGTAGCCCTAGAAAACTAATTTGGGAGTTAAATTAGCTAACACTTTTTATACTCAACATGATTGACTGTTTGTTAGTTCATATTTCCTCATGATTCCCAAAAATAACAGGAATAAAAGCCTGCCTCAGTTGATGTGTTTAGATGAGAGCGGTGTTTTTAAAAATTAGAAAGCAAAATGATTCTTTAGCAGAAAAGGCAAGCCATCAAAAATAGGTAAAATAAATGTTATCAGTGAAATAGAAAAATCAATCTTATAACCCTTTAAAATAAAAACTTTTGTAGAGCTGTATACTTAATTTTTCAGATTTCTGTACGACACTCCTCAAAGTATAAAGCATCCTAGAAACTTTTTAAAATGTCCAGCTCTGATGAAGCAGTTCACAATTTATGAATCATAAAAGTATTCTAGTCCAACAAGAGAATGGTATACATTTGAGAGTAATAACCTGTGATCCTCAAATATTTGCAAAGCAAAATTCAGGCAAAGTACAGTATATACCAAATGTAATCTCTTTCTTAATATAGTTCACGTTTCAGGTTATTCCTGGCATCAAGTAAGATTACTTCCCCTTATAACAGAAATTATTGCATTCTTCTACCAAGAAAATATCAAACCTTCTCAAATACAAGAATTCAGTGTACCAGATATATTTGAGATATCCTATATTTGACAAAAAAATAAATCTCTCATTGAATTGACATTTATTTTTGTGTTTTTATTTATTAGTTTGTTTTGATAATGATTAAGTATCAAAGCAGTTTGATGACTCCAAACAGTAACCATGACAAGTGATTTATTGTCTTCTCTCCCCAATTTGTTATTGATAAAGCAGTTCATTTTTACTATTTGTAGTGTTTTATGATAAATCAAAGTTTTAAGATCATTTTTCTTTCATTTTCTTAGACTTTTCTTAAACTTCCTAAGAGTCTTTGTTAACTAGCTTAGTATGAAAGCAGAGTCTCTTACCTAATGCTTCACTATAAAACAGAACCCAAGCCATTGTCTTGCTAAGCTATGGTCAGGCTATGTTTTCTTAAGCTTTTGGTTCCCTCCCCTACCTTGGGAGGTTAATCTCCTTTTTCTCTCTCTCTCTTTCTAATCTAGTTTTTAAATAACCTGTATTTGTTGGGAGCCGACCACAGAGGCCCACTGAGCATTAGGCTTTCACAAACTGCAGTTTTGGCTTTCTCACAACTTACAGTTCAAACTCGGGTCACATCTAGAGCCTTAGTACTGGTCACAGGCTTTTGGGTCATGATTTTAAGATTTATTGAAGTTGAGTAAGGTATAAATTGTAGAATATAGTTTTAGAAATATAAGTTTAGACAGCCATTTTTTTGAAAGAATGTGACTAGGTTACTTGCAGGTAGCCCACTGTGAACTTTGGACTGGGCCACATTCCAAACAGTCTGGGATGGGCCGCTTTAGGTTGTAAAGTAAATATTTAAGTTTCTATAGAATTGTTTAACTTGGTATTAGTATAAATCAGTATAGGATGAAAAAGGTTTATAGGATAGGTCAGTCACGGATTAAGGTAAACGTTTGTTATGGGATTTTCTTCCTCATACCTGAAAGAACATCTGGTGGGTGGGGGACACCCCTCACGCACCTGGCTTTGTGTTCAC
>CAUYQG010086336.1:0-10972 GCA_963574415.1 Tarsius wallacei
CTGGCAGCAGGCGGTCCTGCAGCAGGTGGTTGGACAGCAAGTTGGGCGGCAGCAGGGCTGGCAGCAGCTGGACACACAGCAGGTGGGCTGGCAGCAGGGTGTGCTGCAGCAGGTGGTCACACAGGTGGGCTTCCAGCAGGCGGTCCTGCAGCAGGTGGTTGGACAGCAAGTTGGGCGGCAGCAGGGCTGGCAGCAGCTGGACCCACAGCAGGTGGGCTGGATGCAGGTGGTCCTGCAGCAGGTGGTCCTGCAACAGGTGGGCTGGCAGCAAGGGGAGCAGCAGTGGGTCATGGTGTCGGGGTGGAGAGTGGGCTACTGTTTACAGGTGAGTGTCCCAGAATCTGATGCCTCCTTCCAATCTGGAACTTTTATACATGGCACCCCCAAAATTTGGACCAATGAGCAGAACTTATTTTTGATACTGTTTTTGCTAGTTTTTCTTGTCTACTGGGAAATGCCCCAAGGAGGAAGTTGTTCTTAAGAGTTGTGAATTTTCTGTGGATAATTGATTTGTTTACTTTCCTGATTGACAAATAACCAAATCAGACCTATTTTCCTGAAATGAAAAATGAGTCATCATAGTCCACATCAGTTAAGCCCTAATCCTCATTTTTAAAGCTAAGTATACAGTATTTGGTCATCTAACAAGTCCTGCATAGCTTGGTGACAGGTCAGGACCGTTGTCAGGGTCCATCTGTTTTCCCTTGGTGCTACTTTGGGAAACATCTCTGAAGACAGCATGAGTCGTTGAGTCATGATGATGAGTTAAAACCAAGTCTAGGGAGGCTTCTGATACCTCCTGCAATGTAGAAGCTAGTGTAAGATTAATCTTTCTGCTGTAGACAATAGTGAAATCTGAGTAAATATATAAAACAATGGTTTGCAGATATTGGATAGCAATCAAATTTGGGCTATGGCCCTTGAAGGGAAGAAACACGAGAGATGAGGCCCAATTCATCTCAGGTTTCTCACTTTGTATATTTACCAAACTGACAGAAGGAATAGAGTCCACGTGCAGAGCAGAGAAGAGAGAGACGGGCATTGAATGGGTTATTACAGTTCATTCTGTCAGTCTGAAATGTAATTTTTGATGGTTAAATTTTCTGAGTTTGATCTAGTTAAAATTATCAATCATTTCTTTTAAACTAGTACTATTTTTGTCTTGTTTGGGAGAAATCTGTCTACCTCAACATCCAAAAAATATTAACACAAATTATCTAGTAAGGATTTTAAGTTTTTTTTCCTAATCTTCAAATTATTGATACACTGGAATTGATTTTTTGGGAGAGGGGTACATGATGCATGACTGCAACCCAAGTTTATCTTTTTGATGTAGATTATTTTTCCAGCCTTGATTATGGAACAATCTCTGCTTTAATGCTGGATTTGGCCCCATTTTTATCCAGAATACCATTTATTTTTGTCTTCTCTTTATTTCTTGATTGATCTTGCCAGTGGTGTAGCAATTTTCAGTTTTTTTTTTTAAAGACACACATTTTGGCTTTGTTGGCCTTCTCTATTGTAACTTTGTTAGCTATTTTATTAATTTATACTTTATGCTTTTTTGACTAGTTCTATTTTCCTTTTTCTTATTAACTAAGATGAACATTTCATTTATTTGGGGTTTTCTTCTTGTGTAGTATTAGTATTTAGGACTATAAATTTTGTTAAATCACAGTGTATTATAGCACTCCATTCGTTTGACATGCAACATTTTAATTATAAACTAGCTACACATTATTTATTTTACATTATTAATTCTTCAGTTTTGATCTTCCAAGTCAGTATGTCTTCTGCAATTTATCTTATCTACTGTGTAATTTAATGACTGTATGTTCTATTATTTGTTTTGGGCCTAATATTACTCTTGGTTCTGTTTCTACTTCCTCCCCCCATTATATATTTTTATTTTATTAGCTTTTCATTTTGAAATAGTTTCAGACTTATAAAAAGTTGCAAACATAGTACAATAAATTCCTGTATGTTTCCACTTGGATTCCTCAAATGTTAACATTTTACCATGTTTCCTTTAACACTATTTTTCTGCATATATGTATGACTATTGCTGACTTTTCCTGAACTATTTAAGGAAGAGTTGCAGATACAATTTCCCTTTATTACCAAATAGCACTTTATCTCTAAATACTTCGGTATGTATTTATTTAATCACAAGTCTAATGATCAAACTAGGATCTCTAAATATTTCAGTATGTATTTTTTTAATCACAAGCCTAATGATCAAACTAGAATATTAACACAGAGGCAGGATATTATCTCTGCTTGTTTCTTTTTTTTTTGAGTTGGAATCTCACTCTGTAGCCCAGATTGGAGTGCAGTGGACGCTCCCAGCCACTGCAGCCTCGACCTGCTGGGCTCCGGCAATCCTTCCGCCTCAGCCTTCCGAGTAGCTGGAATTACAGGCACGCGCTACCATGCCTGGCTGATTTTTTGATTTATTGTAGAGATGAGGTCTCGCCAAGTTGCCCAGGCGGGTCTCGAACCTGCGGGCTCAGACAATCCACTCACCTCAGCCTCCCAAAGCGCGAGATTACAGGCTGAGCCACCGAGCCCGGCTTCTGCTTATTTCTTATTCATGTTTTCTTGTATTTGTTTATTTTGTGAATAGCTTCCCGTGTATCGTTACATGTATTTATTCTGCTTAGTTAAAATTCAGTTGAAGACTTCCTGGCTTGGAAGATAGAGTGGACATACTTTTTTGTATTCTTCCTGCTAAGTCCAACTAAAAACTCTGGATGTTATATGTAAAGCAAACACAAGTGGACTGTGAACATTGGAGAAAAGTCACGTAGGCTAGGAACCGCAGGATCCGTGAAATGATCAGGGTGGAGTTAGTTCCTTGGGTTTCTGCAACTCTGAAACTCCATTGGATGCACACACACAAAAATTCCAATAAAACCCTTCTCTCTCTGCCTAAAGGATAAGAAAAGAGGTGCTTTGGCAAGAAGAAAAATGTTTTGTGGTAACTGCTCTGCTCTAGGAAGCTGTGACTTCACTACCAGCCACATCAGTAAAAGCAGAGAGTCTAGACTTCCACCCCCGAGAAGCTATTATGAGTTACCCTAACATCGCCACTGGGGTGGTGCCAGAGAAGGCCAAGTAAGATCCTGAAACCTCCATCTCCAGCCAGTAAATAACACTGCCTCCCCGCCACTCATAGAGTGTCAGTGGAAACTACATGGGAGCCAGAACACCCGTGTCTGCTTAGCATTAGTGAGGAGCTTCCCCACCTTGAGTGTCAACACAGGCTGAATACAAGAAAATGAGGTCATTCTATCCCCTAAATCTATGCTGGAACAATGTCAGAGAAAGCCAGCCAAAACAGAATGTGTATATAAGATCCAGAGCCTCGTTTTCATAATGCAATACAGATACGTCCAGGTACTAATAAAAATCATCCAATATACAAGAACCAGAAAAATCTATAACTGGATGAAAAAAAGACAAACAATAAATCCAGTGCTGAGAGGCCAGAGATGTTAGAATTATCTGACAAAGATTTTAAAGCAGTCATGATAGAAATATGTCAATGAGCAATTACAAATCCACTTTAAACAGATGAAAAACTAGAAAGCCTCAGCAAAGAAATAGAAGTCATAGTGGCTAATCTACTTTCTAAATAAACTTTATTTTCAATCTAAAAAAAAAAAGAAGCCATAGTGAAGAACTAAAATACATTTTGATGAAAATATGATAACCAAAATAAAAAGCTCAGTGGGTATCTCAGTTGCAGAATGAAGGAGGTGGCAAAGAGAGTATTAGTGAACTGGAAGATAGAACAACAGAAATTACCAAACCTGAACAAGAGAGAAAATAAACTGAAAAAAATTAACAGAGCTTAAGGGACCTGTGGGACTAAAACCAAAGATCTAAAGTTCCTATCATCAGAGTTCTAGAAAGAGAGGAGAAAAAAGGCAGAGATTGATTAAAAAAAAATAAAAAGGACTAAAAAATTATAGCTTAAAAAGTTCTCAGAAATTATAGCTTAAAATTTGGCAAAATACCTAACCTACAAGTTCAAGATGGTGAGCAAATCCCAAACAGATAAACTCAAAGAAATCTGAGCCACAAGACACACAGTAGCCAACATTTTTGAAAATAAAAGATGAAGAAGAAATTGCAAATGCCTTCAGAGAAAACAACACCTTACCTACAGGGGGAAACAGCTGAAATGATAGTGTATTTCTCATTATAAACCACGGAGGCGAGAAGAAAGTGGCACGATATTTTTTTTCAGTGCTGTAAGAAAAGAACTATCAAGGCAGAATCTTTTATCTGGTGGAATCACACTTCAGGAATGAAGCTTTCTTAGGTGAAAGAAAATGAAGAGAATTTGTTGCCAGCAGATTGACTCTAAAAGAGAGCTAAAGGAGGTTTTTGAAAGAGAATAGCAATGATAAAACAAGGAATCCTGGAACTCTGAAAAGGAGGTAAAAATCACAACAAGCAGAAATATGGGTAAATATAGTAAAATTTCCCTCTCTTATGTTTTCTAAATTATTTGTGCTTTGACAGTTGAAATGAAAATTGTGACACTGAGTGGTTCTAAATGGTTGTGGAAGAAATTTAAAGCATTTATAAATGGACGAAGGCAAAGGGACAGAAATAAAGGTAAGGTTTCTATAATTCTATAGATCTTGTAAAAAGACCACACCAGTAGTGTGATAAGTTGTGTATCTATAATGTAACATCTACAGCGGCCAATAAAAAAGCCAAAAAAGACATATACTAAAAAAATTATAGATAAATCAAAATAGCACTTTTTAAATGCTCAAGAAGCACACAGAAGGCAATAAAAATAGAGACACAAAAATAGAGCAAATGTAAAATAAAAATACAACGTGGCAGACTTATGTCCTAAACTATGAATAATTGCATTCAATGTAAATGCTTTAAATACACAAATTAAAACAGCCTGTAATCCCGCGCCTTTGGGAGGCTGAGGTGAGTGGATAGCCTGAGCCCGTGGGTTCGAGACCTGCCTGGGCAACTTGGCGAGACCTCATCTCTACAATAAATCAAAATGAGCCAGGCGTGGTAGTGCGTGCCTGTAGTTCCAGCTACTCGGAAGGCTGAGGTGGAAGGATCGCTGGAGCCCAGCAGGTTGAGGCTGTGGTGGCCGGGAGCGGCCACTGCACTCCAGTCTGGGCGACTGAGTGAGACTCCAACTCAAAAAAAAAACAAACCAAAAAACAAAAAAGCAGAGTGGCAGAGTAGATTTAAAAAACATGGTTCAACTAACTATAAGAAACTCACTTTAAATATAATAATATAAACAGATTAAAACTAAAAAGATAAAACAAAATGTATCATGCAAGCATTAATCAAAGGAAAACAAAAGTGGCTATATTAATATCAGATAAAACTGATTTCAGGGCAAAGAAAATTACTAAAGATAGAGGGGAACATTATAAAATGATGAAATGGGTCTATTTACCAAGAAGACATAGCAATCTTAAATGTATATGCCTCAAAGACATAGCTGCAAAATGTGTGAAACAAAAACCTATAGAATTAAAAAGAGAAATAGACAAATCCACAATTAAATTTCAAGACTTTAACACCCTTCTCTCAACAGTTGATAGAGCAAGTGAGAAGAAAATCAAGGATACAGAAGAACTCAACAATACCATCAGCCAACAGGGTCTAATCAACATTTATAGAACAGTCCATCAAACAACAGCAAAATACACATTCATTTCAAGTGCCTGTGGAACATATTACAAGACAGAGCATATCTTGGGTCATAAAACAATCTCAACAAAATTTAAAAGAGTTGAAATCATAGAGTGTGATTTTCAACTACAATGAAATCAAACTAGAAATTAATAGTGGAAAGATAACAGGAAAATCTTCAAATGCTTGGAAACTAAACAACAGACTTCTAAATAAGACATAGGTTGAAAGGGAACACTCAAGGGAAATATTTAAAAGTGAATGAAAATGAAAATATATCAAAATTTGTGAGACACAGTTAAAGCAGTGATAAGAGAAAAATTTATGGCATTAAATGCATACCTTAGGAAAGAGAAAAGTCTCAAATCAATAGTCTAAGCTTTCACCTCAAGAATCTAGAAAATGAAGAGCAAAATAAATTCAAAACAGAATGAAGAAAATGATACATACAAAATCAGAAGTCAGTGAAATTGTAAACAGAATAACAATAAAGAAAATCAGTGAAACAAAGAGCTAGCTCTCTGAAAGTATATCAACAATAGTGACAGATTGAATGATTTCCCCTAAAATTGGTAACAAGGCAAGAATATCCAAATTCAGCACTTATTCTACATAGTGCTCAAAGTTTTAGCCCAATAAGGGGGAAAAAGAAAGCAAGCAAGAAAGCAAGAAAGCAAGAAAGTAAGCAAGCAAGCATACCGATCAGAAAGAAAGAAAAAATATCTCTATTTATAGATAGCGTAATTTCCTACATAGACAATTTCAAGGAATCTACAAAAATAAACAAATAAACAAATTGAGAAGTAATGAATAAATTTAGCAAAGTTGGAAGCTAAAAAACAAACATACAAAATTCGTTGTATTTTATACATTGTCACTGAATGCATAGACACAGAAATTAAAATAAAATGCCATTTATAATCTCTCTTAAAATTCTTAGGTGTAAATTTAAGAAACCATGTACAGGACTTATGTGGTGAAACTTACACAACAAACTACATGACACTGATAAAAGAAATTAAAGATTTAAATAAATGAAGATACATGTATAAATACATGGATACATAAACCTATGATCCTGGATTGTAAAACTCAACATAGCTCAGATGTCAATTCTTTCCAAATTAATATACAGGTTTATTGCAATTCCTATAAAAATCACAGTGAGATTTCTAAATAGATATCAACAAGATTATTCTAAAATTTATAATGGAAAGACAATAGAATTAGAATAGCTAAAGCTATCTTTAAGAATAAAATGGGGGGAATCAGTCTACCTGATTTCCAGACTTATGATATAACTACAATAATTGACTGCGTGGTATTGGAGAAGGAATAGCCAGCTACATTATGATTAAAATAGAGAAGCTAGATAGGTTTAAACTGTGCAGCTCTACTTATATGTGAATTTTCTTCTACTTCTGCCACCCTTGAGACAGTAAGATTAACCCTTCCTCTTCCTCCTCCTCCTCAGCCTATTCAACATGAAGATGATTAGGATGAAGACGTTTATGATAACCCACTTTCACCTAATGAATAGTAAATATATTTTATCGTCCTTATGATTTTTAAAATAGCATTTTCTTTTCTCTAGGTACTTTACTGTGAGAATACAGTATACAATACATAGATTAACTGATTATGTTATTGGTAAGACTTCTGGTCAACAGTAAGCTACTAGTAGTGAAGTTTTAGGGGAGTCAAAAGTTATTTGAAGATTTTCTACTATGTAGGGGGTTGTCACCCTAGCTTCTTTCTTGTTAAAGGGTCAACTGTATTTCCCACTGATTTTTGATAAACGTGCCCTAGCAATTCAGTAAGAAAGTTAGACTTTTCAACAAATGGTTCTGGAGCAATTAAGCATCAATAGACAATCTTCAACGAAGTTGAGAAAAATAAACAACGAAGAAAGGACATCCTAGTCAACATATAGTACTGGGAAAACTGGCTAACCTTATAGAGAAGAGTGAAACTAGACCCCCTACCTCTCACCATATGCAAAAATTAACTCAAGATGGATTAGAGACATAAATGTAAGACTCCAAACTATAAAAGTCTTAGAGAAAAACCTAGAAAACACTCTTGTGGACCTTGACTTAGGCAATGATTCTGTGACTAAACCCTCAAAATCAAACACAGCAAAAACAAAAATTGACAATTGGAGCCTACTTAAACTAAAGAGCTTCTGCACAGCAAAAGAAACTATCAACAGAGTAAACAGACAATTTACAGAATGGGAGAAAATATTTGCAATCTATGCATCTGACAAAGGACTAATATTCAGAATCTATAAGGATCTTAAACATAAGGACAAGAAAAAGGCAAATGACTCCATTAGAAAGTGGGCAAAGGACATGAACAGACACTTCTCAAAAGAAGACATACAAGAGGACGATGACCATACAAAAATTGCTCCACATAACTAATCATCAAAGAAATGCAAATCACAACAATAAGATGTCATCTCACATCAGTCAGAATGGCTATTATTAAAAAGTCAAAAAGCAACAGATGTTGACGAGATTGTGGAGAAAAGGGAACACTCATACACTGTTGGTGGGGATGCAGACTAGTTCAGCCCCTGTGGAAAACCGCTTGGAGGTTTCTCAAAGAACTAAAAACGGAATTACCACTTGACCCAGCAAACTCATTACTGGGTATATACCCAAAGGAATGTAAATTGTTCTACCCAAAAGACACTTGCACTCCTATGTGTGTTGCAGTAATAGTCACAATAGCAAACACATGAAAACAACTTAGATGCTCATCAATGGTGGATCAAATAAAGAAAATGTGGCATTTATATACCATGGAATACTGTGCAGTCATAAAAAAAGAATAAAATCATGTCCATTGCAGCAACATGGATGCAGCTGGAGGCAATTAGTCCAAGAAAATTAATGCAGAAACAAAAAGCCATGTACTACCATGTTCTCATTTATAAGTGAAAGGGCTACACACTGGGTACACACAGACTTAAACATGAGAACAGTAGACACCGGGGACTCCTAAAGAGGTGAGGGAGGAGGGAAAGCTAGGGTTGAAAAAACTACCTATTGGGTATCACCTTCACTGTTTGGGTGTGTGTTTAATAAAAACCTAAACCTCACCACCAAGCAATATACCCATGTAAAAACCTGCACACATATCCCTGAATTAGAAAAAATTAAACAACAAAAACCATAAAATTGACTCAAAATAAATGACAAAATTTCATGTAAAATGCAAAACCATAAAACTTTTTTTTTTTTTAAATAAGAGGAAATCTCTCAGATGTAAGATTGGAGTTTTTAGCACCAAAAACAGATTCATAAAATATAAAGCTTCATAAAAATGGAAAACTTTTATTTTGCAAAAGACCCTGTGGAGAGTGTGAAAAGGCAAGTTACAAGCAATACATGATACACATTTACAAACTATATGTTTGACTAAGTACTAGCAGCTAGAATATGTCAAGAACTTGTGAACTGAACAACAAGAACAATACAACTCAGGACCTGGGCAAAATACATGAAAAGATATCTCACAGAAAAAGATATACAGATGACAAATAAACACATGAGAAGATGTTCAACATCATTAGTCATTAGGGAAATGCGAACTAAAACCACAATGAGCTATCACATCTACCAGACTGACTGAAATAAATGTTAACAGCACAAAATGCTGGTGAGATTGCAGAGAAACTGAATCCCTCACACAAGTGAGATGGTACAGACATTCTGGAAAACAGTTGATGCAGTTGCTTAAAAAATTAAACATGCAGCTACCAAACAACCTAGTAATTGTCCATGTTCACGTAAAACCTTGTACATGAATGCCTACGACTGCTTTATTTGTATTAGTCCCAAACTGGAAGCATCGTGGGAGTCCTTCAACAGTTAGTCAAGCAATCTGTAGTATACCCATACATGGAATACCTTTTAGCAATAAAAAGGAAAGAACTATTCAACAATCTGTTTGAATCGCTACAGAATTATGCTGTGTGAAAAAAAGCCAATCTCAAACTGTTAAATATTGTAGGCTTCCTCTTTATGTAATAGTCTTGAGATGACAGAATTGTAGAAATGAAGAACAGATTGGTGTTCACCATGTGTTAAGGAGGGGTTTGGGGTGGGATGAAAGTAAGTGTAACTTAGTGCGATGGTATCCAATTGCATCCAAGTTGTTGTGAAGGCCATGATTTCGTTCCTTACAGCTGCATAAAAATACACCTGCACATGCATGTTTATTGCTGCACTATTCACAATAGCAAAAACATGGAAACTACCCTGCTGTTCATTGAAAGCGAACTGGATAAAAGAGATCCTTGTGGTGAGGAAAATGTGTTGTACCTTGACTGTATCAATATCATATCTTGGTGGTGATATTTTTCTACAGTTTTAGAGAATGTTACCTTTGGGAGAAACTGGGCAAAGAAAACGTGGATCTCCTATATGTCTTGCAAGTGTACACAAATCTATATTATTTAAAAAGAAATATTTCATTGGAAATCCAATTTGAGAAAGAAAGAAAAAGTTTTAAAAGGCATTTGATCTTTTAAAGGGAGAGCAATGGGTTTTGGAGATTGGTCAAACATCTGATCACTTTCTCTATAGCCATGGAGATCAGCTATCAATCAAAGATGTGCAGTTCATGTACTACTTTTAAAAAAAAATCCAGTCCACTTTCAATGAGCAGCAGGGTTGGTTCCATGTTTTTGCTATTATGAATAGTGTGGCAATAAACATATGTGGGCAGGAATATTTTTATGCAGCTATAAAGAACAAAATCATGGCCTTTGTAGCAATTGGATGCAGTTGGAGACCATCGTACTAAGTGAAATGTCACAGAAACAAAGAACGGAATGCTGCGTGTTCTCACTCATAAGTGGGCCCTGAACATTAGTCACATTAGCACAAGGGTGGGATCAGCAGTAGTTGGGCACTACTGGGGGAGGGAGGGAGGGAGGGAGGTGAATGGGAGGCTCGTGACAACACAAAAGGTACCTGCTCCACTACCAAGGGCAGTGAGGCCACCTAGAAGCCCACACTTCACCTACATGCAAAGATTGATGTAGTAAATTCTCACTTGTACCCCACAACTCTATAATAAATAAATTATTTAAAAAAGATGAACAGTTTCTTTAAAATTAAAAACCCCCAACTTCCGGATGGATCTGGATTCATAATAGCCACACTCCATTCTGAGGGAACATCTCAGATTTTACCTCTCAAAACTTTGTACTAATTAAAGAGGTCATAGAAATCCAGTAGGCTGGGTAGATTTTGCTATGAAT
>CAUYQG010086337.1:0-31975 GCA_963574415.1 Tarsius wallacei
AATAAATCAAAAATTAGCCGGGCGTGGTAGCGTGCGCCTGTTTAGTTCCAGCTACTTGGAAGGCTGAGGCGGAAGGATCGCCGGAGCCCAGCAGGTCGAGGCTGTGGTGGCCAGGAGCGGCCACTGCACTCCAGTCTGGGCGACGGAGTGAGACTCCAACTCAAAAAAAAAAAGAAACCCTATTTCTGTTTCCCTTGAACCCAAACCCCTCCTACCTGCCTTGACTTCTCATCTCTCTTGGCTTTACAGAGAAGTGAGGACAAAAGGACTTTCCTGATAGCTGGTGTTTAATTTTTAAAAATATTTTGTCCTGCCTTTCCTGATTTTCCCAAGTCTTCTGGAATTCTGTAGAATATAATAGAGAAGGGAAGAGAAGCCGGGTTCCCCTCAAGGTTATCCTGTATGCATTTAGAATGTGCAGTGTTATGTGCAAGTACCTATTGTGTTTCCTTGCAAACATACCCCCTTACACCTATTCTGTGAGGGAAATAAGCAGTTTCTCCTCATAGCCAATAAATATTTATTGTATTCAATACTGGGAAAACTACAGAAATAGTTTTGGTGGGGTAGAAAAGACTGGAATAGTGAACAAGACAATGTAACATGTAATAAGGAGGCAATGACTAAAAGATCAGAAGGATTTTGTGTGGGAGAATGCAATGATCACTGAGGACTGTGGTAGATATATAAACTATAATGCAATTATAGCCCTCATGACTCCATTTTATAGGAAAGTGAACTGGTCAGAAGAGAATAAATTTGCCCAAAATCAAAGTAAATAAGTGGCAGAGTAAAACCTAGTAAAATTCAGGTACTGCCCAGGTCCCAAACTGGCCATTGGGTGGTGCACACATAGCCCAGATACAAATAGTGCTACAAAAACTGAAAACTCTCTTTTCTCTCCTTTTATTGCTTAAGAAGCTTCATGGAGGGGGTGGAACTTGAAAGGGAGTCTTTAAGAATAGTTCAAATTTAAATAAGGAGATAAGCAGGCAGTCCTTAGGAAGGGAACCAAGTACAGAGAGTTGGGAATAGATGTTGTGTTTCACAGTCAGTCGGACAGATAGAATTATATATGAGGAGGTCAGTATTGTGGAGGTTGATCAAAGGTCAAACGCTGGGGAGACTGGACTTTGGGGAGCTGTGGAGGCTGAGCACAGGGGTTGAGATGTGGTCTGCTAGGCAGTGGGAATTCCTGAAGGCAGTTAAAAGGAGAACCTAGGCAGTGCCTGAATTCAACTGTGTTCTACTTTGCCCCTTATTTTCTTTGATTTGGGGCAAATTTCTTATCCTTTCTTGACCAGTTTATGGAGTCATGGAGGCCTTAATTGCATTATAGTTTATACGTTTATCGTGGTCCTCAGTGATCATTTCATTCTCCCACTCGAAATCCTTCTGAGCTTTTAGTCATGACCTCTAGCGTGATTGCTTTAGAGTAGTACCTTACCTGCAGTATGCAAAATGCATTGAAAAAAGAAGTCTAGGATGAAAGAAGCCAGCAAAGAAGATGTTAAATAGAAATCGGATCTGGTTGAGCCTCTGGAGTTTTAGGCATATTTGTGCAGTGAGGCATGGTTTTCTATAATACGTTCCTTTTTTACTCACCTTGAAGCTATGAGCTTGAGCAAGGAAAATGGCCTTCACCAATTGAGAAGGTATGGTACTCATACAACCCTCTGCTAAAACTGCCATACAAGCTTTTAGGCCAAAATTGGAAGAAGCTTTTAAATTAATTAATTTGAGTAGAATGTGATGAGGGATTATATTAGGGCAGTAATGTGATGTATCCATCCCTATCATTCTAAAGATAAGTCATAAGAAGTTCTTGAATATGATTTTTTAAAAGCATGAAAATTTTAAAGAAGCTTTAAACTATCATTATTTTCAGATATGGTTGTCTATGTAGACACTCCCTCTAAAACCCTGTAAATGAATAATTAGAATTATTAAGAGTTTATTAAGTTTGTTGAATTCAAAAGCAAGATGGAGCGGAAATACTAATATCAGATAGAGTGGACTTCAGACAAAGGAAAATGACAGGGATAAAGAAAGATATTATAGATACAGGGATACAGAAAGACATAATAATCCTATAAGTGTATGTATCTGAGAACAGAGGTTTAAAATACATGAAGAAAAAAGTGATAGAACTTAAGGGAGGAATAGACAAATCCACATTTATAAATGGGAACTTCAACACTCTTCTCTTAGTTATTGATAGAATTAGAATGCGGAAAATCAGCAAGAACATGGAGGAACTGAATAACACTATAAACCAGCTGGATCTCATTGACAGTGATAGAACACTTCACCCAACAATAAGATATGCAGGGATACATACTCTTTTTGAGTGCTCATGAAACATTCACCAAGGTTGACCCTATCCTCAGTCATAAAGTAAATCTTAACACATTTTGAAATCATATAAACTGACTATAATAGAATTCAACTGGAAATCAATAACGGAAAAATAACTAGCAAACTCCAAATGTTTAATAATACAGCTAAAAGTAAATAATCCATAAACCAAAGAGGAAATTTTATAGGAAATAAAAAAAATTTTTGAACTGAATAAAGGTGAAAATACAGCATACCAAAACTTATGGGATACAGCTAAACTTAAAGAAAATTTAGTAGCATTAAATTATATCAGAAAAGAAGAATGGTCTCAAATCAATAATCTAAGCTTCCACCTTAAGAAAATAGAAAAAGGAGAACAAAATAAATCCAAATCAAGCAGAATGAAAGAAGTAATAAAGAGATGAGTAGAAACTTAAGGAAATGAGTGGAAATCACTGAAACAGAAAACAGAAAAAAATTAGAATAAATGAAAACAAAAGCTGATGTTCTGAGAAGATGTGTAAAGTTCATCTAGCCAGAGTGATTAAGGAAAAATATGAGTAGGCACAAATTACTAATACCAGGAATAAAAGAGGGCACATCACTACAGACCTTACAAGTGATTTAAAGGATTAAAAAATGCTGTAAACCACTCTGCACATAAACTGGACTACATAGGTAAAATATACCAATTCCTTAAGAGCCAAAATTACCAAAGCTCACCAAAGAAGAGACATTTTCTCTTTAAAAGCAGAGACAACTAGAATAGTCTTACATCCATAAATACCTTGAGTTTCTTCTGAAAACAAAACTGCATGTTCAGGTGGTTTCTCTCTCAAATTCAACTAGACATTTAAAGAAATAACACTTAATTCTGTACACTATCTTTCAGAAAATAGAAGAGAGAACACTTCCCACCCATTTTGTGAGGCCCACATTATCCTCCTTTAGGCCAAAGCCATTACAAAAAAAAAAAAAAAAAGTATAGGTCAATAGCTCTCATGATCATAGATGTAATAATCCTAAAAAATATCAGCAAATCAAACCCAGCAATATATAAAAACAATAAAACACTATCACTAAGTGGGGTTTATTCCAGAAATGTGTGGTTGGTCCAACATTTACAAATCAATGTAATCTCTCATTTTAAATGGCTCAACTGGTGTAGTAAAAGCATTTGACAAAATTCAAAATCTATTCATGATAAGATATATACATATATATATATATTTTTTTTTGGGGGGGGTGGTTAGAGTCTCACTCTGTCACCCAGGCTGGAATACCATGTCGTGGCACACTAATGTCCACCCCAGCACTGCCCACTGCCCTGCTGGGCTCAGGTGATCCTTCTACCTCAGCCTCCCAAGCAGCCAGAACTACAGGTGTGTGCTACCATGCCCAGCTCATTTTTATTTATTTATTGTAGAGATAAGGTTTTGCTAAGTTGCCTGAGCTGGTCTTGAACCTGCGGGCTCAGGCAATCCACCTGCCTCCACTTGCCTCGGCCTCCCAAAGTTCTGGGATTACAAGCCGAGCCACTGAGCCCAGCCAAGGTATTTTATGAAACTAAAAATCTTATGAACTTTTAATTTGACAAGTGGCATTAAAAAACAAAAACAAAAAAAACCCTATAGTTAACATCGTATTTAATGGTGAAAGACTGAATGCTTTTCCCTTAAGATTTACATCAAGGCAGATGTGTTTTCTTTCATTTTCTCTCCTTAACCTCCATAGAGATCCTAGTGAGCGCAATAAGGCAAGAAAAATAATAAAAGACATACAGAGTTGAAAGGAATAAGCAAAGCTTCCCTTATTTATAGATGACATTATAGTCTATGTACACAATACTGAGAAAAGGATGAAAAATTTTCTAGAACTACTTAAGTGAACTTATCAAAATCTCAGGATGCAGGCATATCCAAAAGCCAATTATATTTCTGTATACTTGTGTGAACAATTTAGAAAACAATATTTAGAGTTATAGAAAAATATGTGCAGGATTCATGTGTTGAAACTACAAAACATTAATGAGAGAAATTTAAAAAGACTTAAATGCAGACATAGCAAATTCAATATTGTAGAACTCAATCTAGTTATGTCAGTTCTTCCCGTATTGATCTATAGGTTTAATGCAATTTCAGTCAAAATTTCAGCAAAGTATTTTTGTAGATACAAACAAGCTAACTCTAAAATTTGCATAGGTAGGCAAAAGAACTGGAGAATTAAAAAACATTTGGAAAAGAGTATAGTTGGAAGAATCAAACTACTAGAAAGTTACCATAATCAGGACAGTGTGGTACTGACAAAGACATACATTTAGAACTACTGAACAGAGAGTTCGGAATAAGACCCACACAAATATAGTCAATTGATTTTGTATCAAGATGCAAAGGCAATTTAATGGAGAAAGGATTACCTTTTTAACAAATGCTGTCGGAACAATTGGACTTCACATAAATAAATCATAGAGCACGTGCTCTTCTGTGTCTGGCTTTTTCTTCAACATATCATATTTTAGATGGATCCATGTTGTTGCTTGTATTAGTAGTTTATTCCTTTTTAATATTCCATTGCTCAAATATATTGTAATTTGTTAATCCATTCACCTATATGAATTGTTTTCAGTTTTTGGCTTTTCTGAAAAAAATACGAGGGGGACTTCCTCCTCAAACAACCTCAGAATTTATTTATTTAAAAAAGTGTGTATATTTTTACATGTTTAAACTTCAGTTATTTCAACGTACTCTCTGTTTGATGCAGTACACCTATTGAGATGCTTTTTCCAACTGCTCAAAACAATTTTTAAACTCGTCCATTTGTTTGCACCTCTTAGTGCTACTGCTGTTTTTTGTTTCACCTATTCCACATTGGCAAAATGTTTCCCTTTGAGGACTTTTTTTTTTTTTTTGAGTGGGAGTATCACTCTGTTGTCCAGACTGGAGTGCAGTGGCTGCTCCCGGCCACCGCAGCCTCGACCTGCTGGGTTCTGGCGATCCTTCCACCTCAGCCTTCCAGGTAGCTGGAACTGCAGGCGCGCGCTACCACGCCCGGCTAATTTTTTGATTTATTGTAGAGATGAGGTCTTGCCGAATTGCCCAGGCGGGTCTCGAACCCGTGGGCTCAGGCAATCCACTCACCTCAGCCTCCAAAGGCGCGGGATTACAGGCTGAGCCACTGAGCCCGGCTTAATAATGTATATTTAATACATTTTTTTTAGGCTTTTAAATTTGATTTCACAATAATGCTATTAGTATTATTTGTATAGTCTGTTTTTTACTGATGAGAAAACTTAGGCTTATAGAACCTACATAGTAATAAGTAGCATAATCTTGATAGATACACTGGTGGGTTAATGCTAAAGCCAATATTTCCTCCCTGTTTTATACTATATAATCTAATGTACATAATCCAATAAAGAGTACATTTTAAAATCAATCATGAGAGCAATTACTGAATGAGTTTAGAAAAAATGGCTTCAATAAAACTTTATCAATAAAATTAGTTAAGTCATGGAGTAGGCAGGACCTTCTAATAAGAGAAAACAGTGTAAGCAAAGGGTCTGAGGCATGACAACTCTGCCAGGGAACTGCATAGTATTTTAGTATTGTTGAGATTTTGAGTTTCCTGGAGAGAATAAATACAAAAGTGATTGGTAAATTTGACCAAGGAGGACTCTGAGGGTATGTGTGCCCTTTGGAGGATCCTCAACTCATCTTTGATTGCTAGATCGTCATTGAGAGCTCTAAAAGCAGAGAATATGGTAAAATCTCATAGCCACCCTCTTAGGAATCTCCATCATTTACATATATATGAGGGTAATTCAAAGTCCAACATTAGACTTGACCCTCTGCATTCCAATTACTGGTACTTCTACTAATAGTACTTCTATGATTGGGGTTTTAACATAATGGGCCTTGAGTCCCTTAGGGATCGTGAAATTATTAGAAGAGAGCCAAGAATTCTTGTGCCCTGTAAACTGCATGCTATGTGTTATACATAACACTTCCCATGTTAAAATGTCTTTGTATTAGTGAAGTTGTTTAACATGACAGCCCCATGTCATCTCTGCTTTGGAGAATCAGGTGATAGCTTAGATCCACACCTTGGAATGAGCTGAACGGGAGGGTTATCTGTAGTGACACAAAGAGACATTTTCAATCAGTCAGAAGTAGCTGATGAGGCCAGGAACAGTGGTCTGAAGAGAGAGGTGGCTAGCTGCAATGCACATAAATGTGTAGAAAATGCACATACTTCTCAGGCTCCTCAGGAAGTATATGAGGGGGTGGTCTAGACTTCCTAAGACTAGTGGGACTACTGTAGGGATAGTTAAGGAAATAGTACTTGGAAAGCTGCAGTTTGAAGTCAGTCAGGTGATATAGGTGTTTCTTTTACGTGTTTCTCTGCTCCCCCCATTATGTTTCTCTGTACAGACCCTATTTCTAGTGATGTGTTCTGCATAGAAAGATATTCAAAAGTATTCTCTAAATGAGTGAATTTTTATTTAAACATCCTAGTTTTTATAAAAGATCTGCCAAAATTACTTTAATATCCACCTCCCATTCTCTTCAAGTATTAGCAAGAAAATAAATTGTTTCAGTAATGGCTGAATTTAATAGTTTTATTGTCCTTTGACCAGTTTTTCCCTCAGCCTTAGTTTACTACATTATTAATGCCTATTTTGCAGGGTAGTCATGGGGATTTACCGAGATTGTACATAGAAATAATGTGCCTACTCCAATAAATGCTCAGTAATGGCATTTATAATTAACCTATATAATGAAATGTTTGAATTTAGGAAAGGAGAATACTCAGTGATGTTCCCAGCAATCATTCACTTCTGTCTCAAATACCACCACTACCACTGACATTTTAGACATAGACAAGAACTGTTTTCTCAATTGTGCATAAAATGTGAATAATGTGTACTTAAAACACTTAACCATTTTAATTTTTTGCAACATACAATGTAAATACAAGTATTGCTTGCCAAATAAATTCAACTTGAATATAATTGTCTTACTTCTAATTCCAACCAAATGGCTGACCTTTGTCTGCTCCTATAAAGGCATTCTGAAAACAAAACTGAGAGCCCTCGATATATTGTAATTTAAAATAATCCCATTGTAGTAGTCAATATTCTCCAGAGAAAAAGAACTAATAGGAAATATAGATAAAAATATAGTTGATAGATAGATGATAGATGGATAGAGATAGATAGATAGAAAAAGAAAAAAGAAAGAAAGAAAGAAAGAGAAAGATAGATAGACAGACAGATAGATAGATACTGGCTCATGAGATTATGAAGGTTGAGACATTCTGCAATCTGCTACCTGCAAGCTGGAAAAATCAGGAAAGATAAAGTGGAGTTCAAAGCCTGAGAGAGTTAAAAGTGTAAATTTCATTTTAAGTCTGAGGGCCTGAGAACAGGAATCACCATACACAGCAGAAGATTGATGTCCCAGCTAAAACTATCAGGAAGAGAGCTAATTCAACCTTCTTCTATTTTTCTGTCCTATTTTTGGACTAGAACAAGGAATTGGGAAGGGCAATTGGCTTTACTAAGCTTACCAATTGCAATACTAATCTTTTCCTGACATACCCAGAAATGTTTAACCAGATACCTGGGTATCCTGCGGCCCAGTTAAGCTGACATATAAAATTAACCATTATACCCATAAATACTAAATCTATGATAATAAGTAGACTAAGAGTTGAATTCTGATGGAAAACATTTGTCACAGCTATGGCCGCTAATTCTCCAATAAAGCTTTTCCATCATGAAAATGATCATCATTTTCCCTGGCCTGTCTCTATCAGGATTTCATTGTGAGGATCAACACTAACATTTTACTATTTCAATAACAACTTTAGAAGTAGCAGTAGTAGCAAAAAAATTAATATTTATGACCAACATAACAACCACACTATTTCTACTATCACTTTTTTGAGGTCTTGCTAGATGCCAGATACTAGTACCAGACTAGTACATTGTATCATTTAATTTATAGTAACCGATGAGACATGCTATATTATTTTTCTTACTTACAAAAGTTTTATTGACATAAGGATATGTTTTTTATATAATAATAACTAAATCAAGCAAGAAACAATACATGGTGCAACATGATCTCTATCACACAGATTAAAAATGCAACAAGAGAATAAAACCAGATGAAAATGTGACTGTCAAATCAAACAATATGGTTTAAGTAATTTACCTCTTTCTTTAGTCTGTTTCATGCCAAAGCAAGACTCCTTTCTACTTCAGATAGGGTTGCCAGATTTAAGCAATGAAACTATAGAATACCCAGTGAAAAGTTTCAGCAAAGGAGCAAATATTATTTAACATAAACGTGTACTAAATATTGCATGAAGCATACATAGGCTAAAAATTATTTGGTGTTTATCTGACATTAAATCTAATTGGATATCCTGTATCTTGTCTGGTAACACTATTTTCAACAGCACCTTAAGGGTATGGTATAGCTGGAATTTTAATGTACTGACTTTGAAGGCAGGATCAAATTTTACCTCTGACAGCATGTTGCTTGCACGAAAGCTGATTCCTTTCTCTATCTGAATTTCTTATTTTTAAGCTAGGGGTAACAATAATGCCTACCCAATGAGGTTTTGGGGAAAATTAAATTAGTTAAAATGAAAACTTTCCCACAATATCTGAGATATTGTTAAAAAATGGGGGGGGTCATGCTATTTTATTGTTTTCTGTTACCATAAAACTACTCACAATAAACTGTAATTGCTTATTTTTTCCACATGCTAAGGCATATTTGAGAACATGGTACATAATTTCTAACATCATATCTAAATATGTAGCTTTATTCTTGACACATGGCATGTATTATACAAATACTTACCAAATAAATATATCATTGGATTTCTAAGTCACTTCTACAGTTTAAGTTCATTTTAAAAAATATAAGCTTATTACAGTCTCTATCTGAAATCATCTCATGAATTTAATATTATCCAGAGATTGGACAATCTCTGCTAATAAAATGGAGTTCCACTTTATCTTTATAAAATTTACAAAGCAGTAAATAAGAAATGCCTGCTTCATAGAGAAGACCAAAGTAACTTCAGTGCCAGGGTAAGATAGATTGTGGATGGCTCTTCTGTGAATGACCATCTCTGAATATTGCCTCCTACTCTGGTTGCTACTCTGTCTTTCATGGTGAAGATTGACCTAAGTCACCTTTCATAAGCTGACCGCTTTACAGGCAATTCTCATTTTCTTTCCTACAGTCTGTTTTCTTTGCATGGTGTGAGGTTTTAGGGAGAAACCAGAGTCCAATTCCAGGATTTACTTTTGAATAGCTGTAGGCACTGGATCAATGCAATCAATTTAATTCATTTTAGTTCAATTCAATATTTACTAAAGACTTGCTTTATATAAGACTGTGTAAGACACCATAGAAATACAATTTGAAAAACAAATGGTGTAATTTCTTATTGAATTGAGAACCCAGTAGAGAAGATAAGCTATATACACAAATGCTCACCACAAAACAAGATATAAAAAGTCTTGTAAGATATGCATAGACAATTGATTAATAAATAGAGAAGAATGATAAATTTCTACAAGAAAGATCAAGAAGAAAGAGAATTTGAGCAAGTCATTCAAGGAAAGGCAATTGTGAGGGTTAATTCTATATGTCTACTTGACTGGACTAAGGAATGCTCAGATAGCTGGAAAACCATTATTTTGGGGTGTGTCTGTGAAGGTGTTTCTGGAAGAAATTGAAATTTGAATCAGTAGACAAGTAAAAAAGATCTCCCTTGTCAGTGAGTGTGGGCAGCATCAATTCTTTGAGAGCTTGACTAGAACAAAAAGGTAGAATAAGACCAATTTGTTTTCTGTTTGAACAGAGGCATCAATTTTCTCCTTTCTAGGGGCTTTGGTCCTCCTGGTTCTTGGGCCTTTGAACTAGGACTGAATTGTACCACTGGCTTCCCTGATTCTCCAGATTAAAGATGGGGGATCATGAGACTTGTTAACCTCCATAATCACAGAAGCCAATTTCCATAATATTTTGCTTTCTCTCTCTCTCTGTCTTCAACCTGCCCTTCTTATGTGCTTGTGTGTGTGTGTGTGTGTGTGTGTGTGTGTGTGTGTATTTGCAAGTATCCTATTGTCTGTTTCTCTGGGGAAAAAAATAGCAGTTTATTTTAAAGTTTTAGAGATAGCACTTTCGAAATAGAAACTCCTGGATTCAAATCTAACTCTATAGTTATTATAACTCTTAGCAAAGTGCTTCACCTCTGAAAGCTATGGTTTCTTCATGTTGAAAATAATAATAATATTTTCACCTAACAGGAGGGGTCCTGTGATTGTGAAAAGCAGATATGCTAGCTAGTGTTTGTCAAAACACTCCCTGGCATAAGTAAGCATTCAATAAAGGCTAAAATTTAATCCCCAAACTGCTTTCCATAGAGGCTGTACTAATTAGCATGCCCACCAACAGTGTATTAATGTTCCATTTTCTCCTCATCCACACCACCATCTACTTTTTTATTTTTTAGTAATGTCCCTTCTCACCAAGCAAGGCTCTAGGGTGCCTCTGGAGCACTGAGATCACCAGAACCCCTGGATCTTCCAAAACACCCTGGACTGCATGGACTCCTGTTTGCACAGAACTCACTAAACTTGCCACAGGCCTCCAGATCTCTTAGAGGCTGGATAGATAGGTGGGGCCTCCCAAAATTGGTTGCCACCTATATACTTTGTATTATCTTTGTTTTCTATGCAGCCCCAAGGACACAAGCATATAAATATAGAAAAAATCAGAGATGTGCATTTAAGATTTATGTGCTTTACTGTCTGTATACTTTTCCTCAGTAGGAAAAATATGCAATCAAAATCTTCATCATTCAGATCTTTTACAAAGAACTTATTTTCTTGGGCTTCAATTTCTATTAAATTTTCACATGTAAAAAGAATATTAATAATGGCCCTTCTGATTGATATAAGGTGGTATCTCGTGTTTTTAATTTATATTTCCCTGATGATGAGTGATGTTGAGCATTTTTTCATTTATTTGTTGGTCATTTGTATATCTTCTTTTGAGAGATGCCTGTTCATATTGTTTGCCCACTTTTAATGGGGTTATTTGCTTTTTTCTTGCTCTATGTTTGAGTTCTTTATAGACTCTGGATATTAATCCTTTGTCAGATACATAGAATATCTTCCCTCATTACCATTTAATCCAGCAATAGCACTACTAGGTATTCACCCTAAGGAACAGAGGTCATTATGTAACAAAGACAGCTGAACCTGCATGTTCATCACAGCACCAGTCACGATTACAAAGATATGGAACCAACCTAAATACCCATCAACTGATCAGTGAAAAATGAAAAGGTGGTCTATATACACCATGGAATATTACACAGTCATAAAAAATGAAATCATGTCATTTGTAGCAACATGTTTGGAGTTGAGGATCGCCATTCTTAGTTAACTGACTCAGAAAGAGAAAACCAAACAGTGCATGTTCTCACTCATATGTGGGAACTAAATGGTCACAAAAATGGAAATAATAGACACTGGGTATACCAACAAGGAGGAAGAGGGGATAGGGTTCAGAAACAACCTCTGGGGCACGATGTTCACTATCTGGGGAATGGGCCACCTGAGACCCAATCTCCACCCCCACACCATATGTCCTTGCAGCAAATACACGTGTACCCCCTGAATCTAAAATTAAAAAAAAAATTAAAAAGATTATTAGTATTTTTGATAAGCAGCATGAAGGTGGGAGGACAGAAATTAAGTTTCCAGAGACAAAATGATTAAATACCCAGAAGGCAAGAAAACTTGGAATGAATATGCTTGTGGAACAGAATATAATTGACATTTGGATGTAAACTGATTTGAAAAGGAAGGATGACAATCCAGAGTGTCAGGTTGATGATGTGAGAATAATCCAAGTGAGGAGTGACAAGATGGCCCTGAAATGAACTGGATTAACTGAAATTCAGCTGAGTTGGCCAAAGGGTGACTGACAGATCTTGACAAATATTGAGTTATGACCTGGAAAGGGATAAATTAAATATAGTCTTAAGTTTTCCCATCTATGTCATAGAAAGAATGATGATGTCCTTCACAGAAAGAGAAAAAAGAAGATGAACAAAACAAAACAAAAAAACAAAAATGACGTGATCATTTCCAAAAAGAAAATCTTCAGCTTGTGGCAAAGCAAATTTTAGTTGATAAATGAGGAGTTAGAAAAGAAAGTTTTGGGCCAGGCTTGGTGGCTCAGCCTGTAATCCCAGTGCTTTGGGAGGCCGAGGTGAGTGGATTGCCTGAGCCCGCAGGTTCGAGACCCACCTGGGCAACTTGGCGAGACCTCATCTCTACACCAAATCAAAAAAAAAAAAAAAAAAAAAAATCTGCCGGGTGTGGTAGTGCCTGCCTGTAATTCCGGCTACTTGGAAGGCTGAGGCAGAAGGATCACTGGAGCCCAGCGGGTCGAGGCTGTGGTGGCCGGGACCTGCACTCCAGTCTGGGTGACGGAGTGAGACTCCAACTCAAATAAAAAAAAAGAAAAGGAAGTTTTGTTATAGCAAATTTAACAGTGGTTTGGGTGATTAAATTACTTTGAATTCTATCATTATATTTGCTTTATAATCCTTTCAACATACTATTAGATGAAAATTATTATTAATTTTATTTTGCAAAAGAGAACACTGAAGTTTACAAGGTTTTAGAAACTTGCCCAAAGTCATGAAGTTACTATGTGGCCAAGCAAGAATTCAAAACTGTATCTAATTTCCATACCCATAATTTTATGTACTATACAATACTGTCTCCAAAGCAACCAATTTGAATAAATGAAATTCATTGTAACCAGCTTGGTTTATCATGGTAAGGAACAAACTAGACAGTAACATAAAGTGATACCTTCACTAAATTGTAAATTGCTGTATAAATGTTAGTCATTTTTTTTTTTTTTTTTTTTTTTTTTTGTTTGAGTCTCACTATGTCGCCCAGACTGGAGTGCAGTGGCCGCAGCCTCGACCCGCTGGGCTCCGGCGATCCTTCTGCCTCAGCCTTCCAAGTAGCTGGAACTACAGGTGCGCGCGACCACGCCCGGCTGATTTTTTTATTTATTGTAGAGATGAGGTGTCACTTGCCCAGGTGGGTCTCGAACCCGCAGGCTCAGGCAATCCACTCACCTCAGCCTCCCAAAGGCGCGGGATTACAGGCTGAGCCACCAAGCCCGGCTATTGTTAGTCATTTTTTACTAGCATTAGTTTTGCTGATAATAAGGATTAATCTCTACTGGATAGCCCATGCTTTAACCAATCCTTCTGATGATTAGTTCATTTGTTTAACAGTTGAGCCTTAACATGATTATTATAATATTTGGCTCTGCAAGGACGTGAAATAGGAAAGAAGCATTTGTAAAGTTGTGGTTTATAAAAGAGAAGTTCATAAAACAGATTATATTTGGCCTCCTCACATGTGGGGATGGTCAACCTTCCTTAGTCTGAGAAAACTAGGATTGTACTTTTCAAAAAGGCACTTTGGCAATTCTTTAACCACCCAACACTTCTGTCTTGATTGATGTGACCCTTGTACATATATAATTTTGTTGAAGTAGAGACAGTAATCCATATGTTCACGTCTAACAAAGAAATGAACTCATGCACAAATGAACCAAACCAGATATAAGTACAATGTAGAGGTAACATAAAAATGAAATCTCCTTTTATAAAAAATTAACGAAGGGAAAAATATTATCAGTGAGTCAATATAAGCCTCTAATTTGTTTCCCTACTATTACTTAACAAGAGTTGATTGAATACTATGTTTCAAACACTGTACAAAATTATTCTCATATTGCTAGGGTCTGAATAATTATTTTCCCCCAACGTTAAACCCTCAATGTGATGGCATTAGGAGATGGGGCTTTTGGGAGGTGACTATGTCATGAGGGTGGAACTCTCATGAATGGGATTGGTGCCCTTAAAAGGGATTGAAGGGACCAGGGCTCTTTTCTTTCACCATGTGAGGGCACAGCATGAAGGTACCAACTGTAAGGAAGAGGGCCCTCACCAGACAATACATTTTGGAATTCCCAGCCTCTGGAACTATGAGAAATAAATTTCTGTTATTTATAAGCTACTCAGTCTGTGGTATTTTGTTATAGGAGCTCGAACATACTAAGACAAGTATAATATGACAAACTCTTACAAAACCTGGGCAGGACAACTATGACCTCCATTTTATAGGGGAGGAGCCAGGCTGTGAGGACTTCTTCAAAAGCACATAGAATAAGAGTTGGAATCAGGATTTAAATCTGGAAATGCTTGATTTCCACTCTAGATGTAGATACAATGAATAAGATTTGTTCTTTATTTTCAAATAAAACACAATTCATTTAGAGTCAGGTATGTGAATAGATATATTACAATAAAATAAGAAAGAAGTAGAGGAGGGAACAACTAAGCTCTGTGTATGGCTTGGGGAAGACTTCCACAGAAGCTATCATATGATCTCAATTGTAAAAGTTTACTAGGATTGTAGTAAGACAGAAAAAAAAAGGAGTAAAGTGGATTTCAGACAAAACAAAAGACAGAGTTGCCAAAGCATATTGTCACTAAATAATGTGTATTGATAATAGAGGAGATATCATTTGTCTGTAGTGTGGAATATGAGGAGACATGGGGCAGAAGAGGAGTGGCATACTGTGCATAAACTGGAGTTTCAAACTAAAGGTTTCAAATTTTATTTTGGTGATGAGTAGAGAAGAATAAAGAATTGAAACAGTTATATTCTCTTTTTTAATTATTCAATATTTTTTATTGTGATATTGTGGAGTAGAGTTAAGGGTTAGGTACACAAATATGTCTCGTTCAGGCACCCTTGTTGATAAAAAGTGTCCCCCCATCCCCAGACAGGTATTTACTATCATTAATCCCTTATTCTAAAATACTTAATCAGTATGACTGTAAAAGGAGGCAGAGTGCAAAAGTTGACAAGCATGTAAGAAATATGTTGATTCTCCTTTTCTGTTTCCAAGACTAACACAAGTAAAGTAAAGCCATCACACAGAAATGCATTAGTTGTATTAGTGGAAAAGTTACTGGCTTTCCAAACAATTAAGGCAAGTAAAAAAGAAGATATTTTTAGTTTGTGATTATACTAGCATAGCTATGAAATAATTTAGTTTCGTAGTCTCACAACTTTATAAAGTCGCTGCAATGACCACTTTTATCTACTCCATCAAATATAGTACATTTTCAATGCTCAAACTATGGCAAAAAGCTTGGTTTGTTTCCAAGTTAGCAAAGAAAACTAACAGGTTTGAGCTCATAGTGACTATACTAGGAAGCCTTTTAAGGTAAAGTGATCTTTATAAAAAAGGAAACTATGGTAACTAGACATAGAAAATTAAAATATGTAAGCAGTAACCTAAGAGATACTTATTACTGATATTATTGATATATAATCAAGTAGAAAAAAAATGTGTCCTCTGACTTGAAAGACCAGTTGTTCACATTGCAGTATTATCAAATAAGAACTGATAGGGTTGGAAATGTGCATATGTCCTTGGAAGATTGTTAATTTAGTGACTTTTGGCTGAAAAAACGAAGGTGGGAAAAAAAAGTTGGAAGAAACTACAGAACCAATAAGTAATCATTTTAAACACAATATTTTTTTCTTTTTTTTCTTTTAAAGATGTGGGGTACAATTCAGGGTTAGGTGTACAAACGTTGATTATGCAGGTACTCTTGTTGATGAGGTGTGCCCCTCCCTCACCTAGCAGTTTCCCTCAACTGCTAATCCCACCTCCACTCCTCTGGGAGTTTCCCACTACTGCCAATTCTTTTCTTATATTATCATAATAATTGTTCAAGGCCCATTTATGAGTGAGAACATATAGTACTCCGTTCTTTCTTTCTGTGATAGATCACTGAGTATGATCAACTCTAAATCCATCCAAGTTGCTGTGAAGTCCATATGTTTGTCCTTCTTTAGGGCTGCATAATATTCAATTGTGTATGTGTACCACATTTTTTTAATCCAGTCTAGCTTCGATGGGCAGCATGGTTGGTTCCATGTTTTTTCTATCGTTAATAGAGCTACAACAAACATACGTGTACAGGTATCTTTTTTTGTAGAATGATTTGAGTTCCTTTGGGTATATTCCCAATAGGGGAATTGCTGGGTCATATGGAAGGTCAATGTCTATCTCTTTCAGAGATCGCACACTGTCTTCCAAAGAGTTTGCATTCCTACCATTAGTGTTTCTTTTTCTCCACATCCTCTCCAGAATCTGTTGTTGTTTATTTTATTAATGATGGCCATTCTTACTGGGGTTAGGTGGTATCTCAATGGGTTTTGATTTACATTTCTCTGATGATTAGTCAGGCTACATACTTTTTCATGTATCTGTTGGCTACCCATATATCTTTTGAGAAGTATTTATTCATGTCTTTTGCCCACTTTTTAATGGGGCTGTTTGTTTGTTTTTTCCCTTAGGTACATTTGAGTTCCTTGTAGATCCTAGATGTTAGGCCTTCGTCAGATATACAGTTAGCAACTATTTTTTTCCAATTGTGTGAGCTGTCTCCCAGTTCTCTTGATGGTTTCTTTTGTTTTGCAGAAGCTCGTCAGTTTGATGAGGTCCCACTTGTCTCTCTTATTTCTTATGGTATGGACACTTAGGGTTCTGATCAATAATTTTCCTTGATCAAAGACAGTTCAGGTTAGAACATCTTAATTTCCAAATTAGTAACAAACATACAAGAAAGGTAAAATACTGGTTTCAGTGTTTAATACTATAAAAGCAATAGATCCAGAAATTATAAAGAAATGTTTATTGTCTGTACAGAGCCATCATTATTTCTTTTTGCTGCATCAAACCTCCTCCCAACTTTTTCTCAAGAAGATAAAGCATAAATAATTGATACATTTAAAAGTCATCCATTAGCATAAAGCCCTATCTTTAATGCCATTCAATCTAAGTGAAGAAAAGAGAAGATGGATTAGAGGAAAAAGAGAGTTGGTGAGGAATGGACCCCCAATTCCTGCCATCTTTCTATGAGCTGATATCGGTCAACCTTTAGAAACGGCATCTTAAATTAGAAGATTACAGCACTCACTTTGTTCTTGATTAAAACACAATGTCTTAATTATCTAAATGTCTTTTCACCAACTGCACTAAGTTGTTCAATAATAGGAACACTGGCTTAACCATCTCAGCATCTCTGGTATGATGCCACTTTTAACTGGTCGCCTGCTGGTGAACTGTTTTCCTCCCTTTTGGATCTCAAACACAATTTTCCTCATTCTTCTGCCTTAAATTTTCTAGTGTTAAAAGAAGGTATAACATCTGTGCAAAATGTGTATTTATAAGATTTATACCTTTTTTTCTAATGTCACGTCTCTAGATATAACAACGAGCTTCTGTTCCTTTCTTTTTATGTGTTGACAGCAATTATAGCAGTGACCATGTACTGAGTGTTTACCATGATCCTGGCACTATGTTAAGAGCGTTTGGATATCCATTTAACCCTCAAAGAAGTTATCTGGGGGGTACTATGATCATTCTCATTTAACAGTTGGAAAACCAGGTAAAGATATGTGTAATTGTCCCATGATCCACAGCTATTCCTGATAGGTTGTGATAAAGTCTAGTATCATCAGACATCAAAGACCCTTCTCTTAACCAGTGATTCCCAAATTTCTGTCCCTGTGAATATTGATTCCTTAGATTACCCCACAAAAAAATAAGTGATCTGGCGTCAAATAAATTTTAGAAACACTGAATACTACATCTCTCCCTTAGAGATTTAAAATGTATACTAGGGCAATAAAATTTCCAAAAGGTCATACAGTTCAGAAACCAGTTTAATTTTATTACCTATAAGTTTTCCTAATTTATTTGATCATGGAAACTCTTACATTCTCTGTGTAATATCTTATAAATCACCCACTTTGGAAAATACTGCCATGCCTTCTTCTCTTGAGTCAGTAAGTCTCTCTGTTTTCCGGTCTTCCATGTTTATATCTTCATCTGGGGCTTGCTTAGTCACTTCACTTTTTAAAACTGTTTTAATCAAAGTGGTGGCACCTTTTCTGACCAGAAAGTCACTCTTCATAAGATTCATAAAGTTGTAACTAAAAAATAATCCTCTCTCCCTTGAACTCCTTTCTTTCCTTCCTCATCTTCCCTCTATTCTCTATCTTGGCCCTGACTAAATCTGACTGGAGCTTGAGGATGTAGCCAAACCATGGTCTGTGCCAGAAAGACTCCCAGAAACTTTACAGATTGGGTAAGAATCTCATCTCTTATGTCCACGGTACTGTGGTAGATAGCTCTGAATGGTACATAGCTTTGAATGCTATATTCATCTCTCAAACACTTCAATATCTACTACAAAGAAATCTATATAATGATAACAAGGAGCATGGCACCGTGGAATATATGGACTTCCTGGAGGCAGTGAGTCTCAACATACATTCTACACTGTCAAATGAACTCCCTGTTCTGGCAGATCAAACTCCTTTATTTCTTGAAAAGATGTGTACAAATTAAAGCTCAAGCATTTCACATTGGTCTTTGAGACCCTTGGCAAACATGTACTCTATCAACTGTTGTGACTCAACTAAAATCTGCTAGTTCCTTCTTTTTCAGGTCAAAAGTATTTTCATTCTTTTTCTAAATATGCTGCATGAATATTGAAAATAGCATAGACTCTAGGGACAGACAGAATATCATTTAGCCCGAAAGTGAATGCTACCAATTTCATTTGCTATCTGATGTGTCATTTTCCGCATATGTAACCTAAATAAGGGAATGACATCTACACTTGTTACATAATATGTGAAATCACTTGGCCCCTATTCTGGGTTTAATCAATGTCAGTTTTCCTTTCAATGTCAAAATTCTTATTTATGCATTTCTTACTATCTGAATCATAATTAGCTAAGATTCCTTCCTAAAATTTAAGGGTGTTATGACTTTATCTATAAAGCTTGCCTGTAAACCCTATCAGTGTGAAACAGTAGAAAGAATATAGCCTTTGCAATCAGATAAATCTAGCCTTGAACCCTTCTCCCTCTCCATTTCTCAACTATGTGACTGTACGCAAGTTATTTAACCTCTAAAAAGTAGTTTCCTTATCTCTAAAGTGGGAGGGGAGGCGCAACATCTTCCACATAATGTTACTTCAAGCATTAAATATAATATCAAACAAAGAAATGTCTAGTATGTGTTAATGTTAATCTCTATCATTTCTTGCAGCATTCAACAATAGTATCACTTATTCACAAGTGTGGGGGCTGGATAAGAAAATGCTTCTTTCAGTTAATGCTGGAGATTAAACTGAAGGAAAACTACAGGGGTGCCCTAGAAGTTGATGAGATTTACCAGAATTGATTTTAGCTCTGCCAAGTGGGTTTGGGCAGTGAAGGAGTCAGAAGGCATGAAAGAACATGCAAACAGGAACAGATAAAATGTTGCAGGCTTCCAGGGTTCATGTAACCCAATCATCAAACTCATATTCCCAAAGCAAGCTACTTATCCCTTTGGAGCTTGGCAGAAGAACAAAGAATTCATAAGCTTTCCATGCCATGGAATTACAGTTTAAAGCCTGGAATTAAATCAAAGATGGTATATTTTCTTTTTCTTTTTTCCCTTTCTCCCCCCCCCCCCCCCCCTTTGTACTGAGCTGTATACTTGTGTGACGTCTTGACTGTTCCAGATACCAAAATGCATTTCTGGGAGTAGGGACATGAGCAGAACCTTCTCATTCAATGGGTGAGTTATTTCACCTGGTATTTAAGCTTTTCTCCTTGCTGCTAAGCCTCTACTTCTTTAATCCATCAGCATGTACCATTCTAAATTTACCTTTTTCAGCTTCCTTTATGATGATGTTCAAGAAGGGATTTGCACCATATCAATTTCAGTTGGCTTAGATTCCAAAATCCCATATCATGACCCCAATCTTTTTATTAGCATATTTCCTAATTTCCAGACTTTCTCCACTTCAAATAAACTTCTCTTCTAAAAACAATAAATGAGCATACTTACTCTGTGAACAGCTACTGCAAGTAAGCACAATAAAGGCACAATTCCTGTATAATTTATTTTCCAATATTTCACTTTTTTGTAACTTTACTGAGATTAACATATCATACCTTTAACCCTTTTAAGGTATAAAATTAGTTTTTAGTCTATTTATAGAGTTGCACAACCATCACCACAGTCAATTTTAGAACATCTTAATGACTTTAGGAAGGAAATAGTAAATTATACAAGAATTGTATAATTCTACCCATTAGCAGTTACCCTGCATCTCTCCTTCCCACAAGCCAACCACTAATCTTTGTTCATTCTCTATGTATTTGCCTAACCTAAATATTTCACATAAATGGAAACATGCAATGTGTGGTCTTTTAGAACTGGCTTCTTTCACTAAGCACAATGTTTTAAAGGTTCATTCATGTTGTACAATGTATGCATAATGCATTATTTTTTGTTGCTAAGTAATATCCTCTTGTATAGATATATCACACTTTACTTTTCCATTCATCAATTGATGAACATTTGAGTTGTTTCCATTTTTTACACATATAATGAATAATATGTACTAGTTTGTGAGAGGATGTATGTTTAACATTTTAAGTAACTGCCAAACTATTTTTAAATTGGCTTTTGCAAGCTAATATCATGCTAAGTAAAAAAGAAAGTTATTTTTGTAAACTCAATACATTGTGGTTACTGTTATTATTTTAAAAAGTTAAGTCAGAGGTATCAAGTGACAACAGGTCACAGAGATAGTGAAAAATCTAGTGTTAAAATCATTTTTTGACCCCTAGTCCTTTTCCCCCACCCCCATACATTTCTGAACTAGTTATACTGTAGTGTTTAATAGTGTGGCATAGGTCATTTCACCTTATCTGGATTCAAAACCCTCATTAACTGAGTAAAAGGACTCAGTATGATATATCAACAATTTGTAAGAGAGAGGAGGACAGAATTTCCAATAAAGTTTCAATAAACTGAAATGATATTTCTATAATTTCTTTAAGAAAATCAAGTCTTTTGGCTTTTAAATACAATTTAGGTATAATTCACATGTAATTTATTATTTTCAAATACCTCACTTTTGTCATGAATTGAAGTACTTATCTGTGGTGAATCTTATGGAACTTTGAGAGAAGACAGGGATAGTCAAGGTGAGGTACAGTTGCTTTCAAACTTTAGTGTGTATGAACACCATCTAGAATTTTTTTTTTAGAATTGTGCAACCCTGAGACCTGCAACATACTCCCCAGAGATTTTGAGCGAGTTTGGATAAGGTAAGGGCAGGGAAGCTGTACTTTAAACTTGCACACAGGTGGAGTATTTAAAGAAGGTCTATAGATAGTACTTTAGGTAACATTGGTATGGTGGATTGAGATTTGAAATTTAATCGGTAAAGAGATTCTTGAAGATTCAATGGTAAACACATTACATATCTGTGAAGGAACTGGCTCTAGCTAATGCCTGCTCCATCCTTGTTTTCCTAAACCAAAGTCACAAGGGACTGGTAAACATATGACTTATAAAACCAGTGCAAAATAATTGTTGCTTTGTCTCACCTTTCCTTGAGGCCAACCTCGCCTTTTCTCATAATGTCTCCATTAGGAACCTTTTGTCTTAACACATAAGAAATTTGGAAACATCCTCATTTAAGTGAACTGGCTGCAGCTGCAAACCTGGTGGCAGGAACAAGGTACTATATATGCCCAATGTTGATTAGCATCACTACAACTCATTATTCTGATCAGTCAGAAGCAATTTACAATCATGTTTAAGCAAGTGCACATCATTTTCATAATTGACTTGCAGGAGCTCTGACACAACAACTTGTTATAGCTGTCAATCACTGTCAAAGGATAGAAAAGGAGGAGGCCCTTCCAGAGAGAAAAGCAAAGACACTGCCTGTTAAAGGTGAACTGACGGACCACACGAGGACCTGAATATGGAACCATCTGGCTATGCATCCTTTCCCATGTTTTAACCCTTAGAAAAGAATCTCTTCTAGATATAGAAAAAAGAAAAACAGAAAATAGAAAGAGGGTGGAACTCAGTGATGCTACTGCCTGGTTAAAAGAAACAGAGTAAGAGTGACAGGTTTGAGCCATACCTAAAAATTTTCTGAGCCTCAGATTTTAATTTATTGTTAATTTTCCCCCTTTTGTAATTGTTTCCGTCTTTGCTAGCTATAGTAAAAAATTATTGGCTTTCAAATTTATTCCTTCTCTCAAAGAATTATACATTTTTGGTGACTCCAGATGGATGGTGGTTAATTTTTTTCTAGAACAAATAGGAATAAGAATATGAATTTAAAATGTATATGCTTAATATAATATTTATTTAAATAATTATAAATGGGAATATTGTTCTGATTTTTTATTCATATTACCTAAGAAATTATACAGAAAAGGAATATAAGAACTAACATAAGTATATGACCTTGAAGGAAAAATTCAATAACAAAAACAAAACAGAAATGCAAAATAGCAAGCAATTTTTATTAAGTAAATGTGACTTCTTCTTACGTTTATTCTTAGTTTGTTTCTTGGTAAAATAGCTCTAACACTATCAATCATTAAAATTTTCATGCAAATTATAAGAGCCAGTGAATGCAAAGGCATTTCAAAAAGTGAAAATCTGTAAATAGAGTAATGTATTTTTAAAATGCAAGGGTCTTGATGACTGAATTGAGTTGAATTCTAGTTCTACCAAAAGTTGGTAAAGTGACATAAGTACATTATTTTTATTTCTCAAATAAATAATTCTGACTTTAGGAGTTGTGATGATTAAATCACATAATGGGTATGATGTGTAAATAAGGTACTCAATAAATGGTATTTGTGATATTTATTAAGAATCCATATAAATATAAGGGAATATCTGCTTGGTGTTGTCTACAAAGTAAAATTTTGTAATGTCAGAGTTATTTGAAAGAAGCAACTTGAACAAGTTGTTCAATGCATTTGTGTTTTCAGGTTATGTGACTAGAGTTGGAAAATATTTACTGAACAGTTTTTGGATACTGCCCTGTGCTAGACCTGTGTAAAAATTCCTGCATGTTAAATTTTTAACTCCAAAGGTGATAGAATTAGGAGGTGAGGCCTAATACATGTTAAATGCCCTTATTAAAGAGGCTACAGAGAGCTGCCTTATACATTTTACCATGTGGGAACACTGCTATAAGGTGTTGTGTGAACCAAGAAAAGGGCCCTCACCAAACATCAAATCTGCTGTCTTCTTTATCTTGGACTTCCCAGCTAAAAAACTGTGAGACGTAAAAATTTGTTGTTTATTAGTCATCCAGTCTATGATATGTTGTTACAGCAGCCCAAGTGGACTAGAACTATTACCAACCCTTAGCTTACGTCTAAATGTCTCTCAAATCTATAACTTTTCTCCAACTTTTCTACCTTTTCTGTAGTTCAAGCTGTCATTTCTCACTTGAACCACTGTGCTAAGTTCCTAACTAATGCTCCTGTTCACTTTTCATGTTCTAATCTATTCTCCACATTTTAATCAGAGAGGTCTTTTTAAGATGCAAATTATATCATTCCTTTATTTAAACATAGGACTTTCTAATGTTCTTTCTTAATGTTCTCTTGAACATGATCCTATACTGCTGGGAGTTACACACTCTCATATTATAGCATGTCGTTTCTGTGTGGCATTTACCACAGTATAAATTGTATATTTGTTTGTGTGACTAATTGATTGATGATTATATTAGCTAAACCTATTAAGCTAAAAGGATACATTTAAAAATATTTTTATAAACAATGGAAAATATTTGAATAAAATGTTTGATGGGTTCAATGTTAGCTATTGTGGCTGATTCTCTCATGGATTTTATCTGTTATGCCATCTATTAGTTTTTGGATGGACAAGAAGATACTTTGGGATCTTATCAACAGAATTAAAATTGGGTAAATGTAAAGAAAATTTAATAAGAAAGAATTGACAAAGGTGTGAGATGGGCGTGAAGAAACCACAGAGAGAGTAACAGCAGTGAGAGTGGAGAGGTGATCACTGTCCTCCCTCCCCTTCATTCTTCTGCCCCTGCTCTTTATTTGCTAAACCCAGTCAGGAGACAGCAAAAAAGAGTTTGTTGTTATTGTATGCACAGACCTGCATCCCTGGGCAAATAGAAGGGTGGGAAGAATAGATCTCAAGGAACAAATGATAATATCCAGCACATTATGCAAAATTGATTACACCTAGAACAATTATTGACTTGCTTGTTCATTCATTTTTACTTATTTCTTTAGTCACAGCCAGAAGTTGCCTTCTGTGTATTCTTCCATAGGTAACATTTTTCTGTGTGGACTCTGGTCCACAGAAGCACATGCAGAAAACTAAGTAATAATAATAATAATAATAATAATAATAATAATAATGTTAAGAAATCTACCTTTCACAGTAGATGTGGCCACAGTCAACAAGATGTATGCCGGACTTTGTTTTCTGTATTCTTCCATTCAGAAAGAAAGGGGCTGGAAGATGTAGATCCTTCTCGGTAATCACCTTGTTTGTCAGGGAACTCTTTCTCTCTTCATCGCAGCAATGAGGAAACTTCTATACAAAGTAGAAGAAGGAAAAATTGGTTTTTTTTTCTTTTTCCTCCATCCCCTTATTTTATACTATTGTAGATAAAATTGTTTTCCTACTGAGCACCAAATGCTTTCTAAAACATTTCTATGCTTGGTTTTTTAATCCACTATTATTCTCTCTGTAAGTTTATAAGGAAAAACGTAAGGCAAACCAACATAACTTAATACAATGCTTCAATTTCTTTAAAGGTTAAATGGCTCACTTCCAGCTTTAGATAAAGTGTGGAATGGTTCCCCATGATCATATTATAAATGTTATTTTATTAAACTGGCAGTAAAATGAGTAAACATTTTCTCATGCATGCCATGAGGTTTGTATACTGATCTCATACAACAAACAAACAAAAAATTCCAATTAAGATTTTTGAAGGAAAAGCACTACAATATTAGCCTGGGCAATGATTTGACTCCAAAAGCTCAGGCAAGAAAAACAAAAATAGATAAATGAGATTACATCAAACTAAAAAGTTTTTGCAAGGCAAAGTAAATAATTAACAGCAGCATCCTATGGAATGGGAGAAAATATTTGCAAGGCATATATCTGATAAGGAGTTAATATCCAAAATATATAAAGAATTTAAATGACTCAATAACAAGAAAATAATGACAGGATTAAAAAATGGACAAAAGACCTGAATAGACATATCTTAAAAGAAGACATAAAAAAGTCCAACAGATATATGAAAAATGTTGAGCATCACTAATCATTAGTGAAATGCAAATCTCAACCACAATGAGTTATCACCTCACACCTGTCAGAGTTGCTATTATCAAAAAGATGAAAAATAAGACTCAGGGAGTATATGGAGAAAAGGGCACTCTTGCACACTGTTGGTAAGAATGTCAATTAGTACTGTCATTGTGGAAAGTTGTACGGAGCTTCCTCAAAAAATTGACAATAGAATTGCCATATGATCCAGCAATCCCATTACTGGGTATGTATCCAAAATACCTGAAATCAGTAGGTCAAAGAGATAACTGCTCTCTCATCTTTATTGCAACACTGTTTACAACAGCCAAGATATGGAATCTGCCTAAGTGTTCATCAATGATGACTAGATAAAGAAAACATAATAAATATAGACAATAGGATATTATTCATGCTTAAATAAAAGAGAAAACCTGTCATTTGCAACAAAATAGATGGAAGTAGACAACATTATGTTAAGTGAAGTAAATCAGGCATAGAATGATAAATACCAGCTGGCACGGTGGCTCATGCCTAGAATCCCAGAACTTTGGAGGCTGAGTTGAGAGGATTGCCTGAGCCCACAGGTTCAAGACCAGCCTGTGCAACTTGGTGAGACCTCATTTCTACAATAAATCATAAAATTAGCTGGGCACGGTGGCATGTGCCTCTAGTTCCAGCTACTTGGAAAACCTGAGGCAGAAGGGTTGCCTGAGCCCAGCAGGTAGAGGTTGCAATGGCCGTGAGCATGTCTCTGCTCTCCAGCCTGGGCAACAGAGTGAGACTCCGATTCAAAAAAAAAAAAAAGAATGACAAATATCACATAATATCACTTATATGTAGAATCCAAAAATGTCCAACCCGTAGAAGCAGAAAGCAGCAGAACAAAGATTACTGGGTGCTGGGGGCTAGAAAAAAATGGGGTGATGTTGGTCAAAGGGTACCATGTTTCATTTAGACAGGAGGAATAAATAATAAGGATTTGAGGTGACCATATGTTAATTAGCTTAATTCAATTATTCCACATTCTATACATATATCATAGTATCACTTTATACCCCACAAATATATATATATATAATTATAATTTGTCAAAATTCAATAAATTTTTTTTTAAAGAGCATTGAAGGCTGAATTAATCTTGGATGCTCTTTTATCTAGCTAAACATCCAGTTCTGGGTTCTCTTCTTTATCCAACTAGTCTCAATATTTGCCATGATGGCAAAGGTAGTACATCCTGACACAGCTCCTTGTAAAGTGGGACATGTCTAATTCTTCATTCCTTGTTTTATACAAAAATCTATCTAATCCAGAATGATATGACCATTGTTTTATCAAATAATTACTGTGGTTTGGGGAGTATGTTAAACGCTTTGCAAATTACCTTTTTAAACCTTCACAACACTCCTGTATGTTGTTGTATCTTGTTTAATGACTATATATAATGACTAATCTCTATGGCCATACTTACTGGCAGCTGGGCTTTCTGCTACTCCCATCTAGATGTGTAGACTTTTTTCTCACCTTCTTAGATATGGACTAATCTCATATCTTACTTGGAGATATAGAATATGGTGTAGGTAACATTGTGCACATTCTTTATCCTAAACTTCAAAAGTCCCTGAAAGATCTTCCTCTGCTCTCTTGAAATGGTGCTCTAAGGCCACCAAATAAGGAAGCCAACCTAGATTTACTAGAAGATAAGAGGCTAGTGGAGATCTGAGGAACCTCACCTGATAACCAGCATAGGTTACTGCAATAATCAGATATGTGGGTCAGTTCATCCTAAACTTTCCAGCCCAGCTGACTCTCTGGCTGAACACAGCCATATAAGTGAGCCCAGGGAAAGCCACAAGAGCAAATTGCCCAGCTCAACCACAGAACTAAGATAAATAATAAACTATTGCTTTAAGTCCCTAAGTTTTGGAGTGTTTTTTACATAACAAAAACTGATTCAAATAGTAGGTGTTATTATTTTATTTTATTAATGAGAACGAGGCAGGAAACTATTGGTGTATTGTTCAAAATAACACACACAACTCATGGCAGAGCTAGAATTTGAATCCAGGCCTTTCTGAATTCAAACGCCATGCCTGAAGATGCAATGATACACTGCTTCTCTAGCTCTAGTCCATATTTTTTATAACTACTTTCAAAAACATGAAAGTTACAACAATGTTGTCTAAAGTCCTTTATTTTCCAAACTAGATATCCACTGACTCTTTACTTTTCTATATGTAACATGCTTTCTGATTTTAACCCCATGGTATTCTTTCCATTTGAAGATTTAACAATGTATCCACCTCTGCCTAAATATGAGATGCCAGAACTAAACTCCAGGTGGAATTAGACTACAATAGAAAAGAGCAGGGTTTGCCAAACTTTGTACTGTGTGCCAAGTTTGACACCACCTGCTATGGACCATGAGCTGAAAACAATCTTGAAATTTTTAAATAGCTGAAAAGAAAATCAAGAAAATATGTAATATTTTATTACATGTGAAAAATATGTAAAATTAGAATTTTGGTGTTCATAAATAAAGTTTCTTGGAAGACAATCACTCTCCTTTGTTTATGTATTACCTAGGGCCACTTTCCAACTAAAAGTACAGATTGAGTTGTCATTACAGAGAAGACCTGATGGCCCTCAGAACTGAGAATATTTACTAGCTGGCCCTTTACAAAAGAATTACTGGTCATTGAAATAAAGCAACTGCAAACTCCTTTACTTTGGACATTCTACTTCTCTTATTTCATCCCTACCTTATGTAATTTTCATGGGTGGTGATGTCACTCTTTTGAATGATACATTCACCAAGTAAAGTCATGTTTTCACTCATTTTCAAAAAGCCACAAGTCCTCTATTTCAGAGATTCAAACCATCTCTCTAATCTTTAAATATGTTATTGCCTTTATACTCTGTCCTCCAACATGTTCCACCTTTCCTCCAGGCTGGAATTATCCACAAATTTAAGAAAAATGATTGCCATGTCTTTGAGGAAATGATTCAATAAATGTGGAGCAGAAAGAGTCATCTAATACAACCCTAAAAATTTCCATCAGGCTTAAATATCCATTTGTTAGTTAAAATATTCGTATCAGTAACACATGTTTTGTATGAATTTTATCCCCAAGATCATTGTCCATGATTTATGCATTTATTCAGCAAAATTCTGTTTAATCCCTAATATGTCTGGGGCACTGTTCATTGTGCTGGGAAAACAATGATGAAAAGAGCACACGAGTTTCCTGCTCACTAGAACTTTCAACCTAGTGAATAAAAAATATCATTAGTGTCTTACTAAATATTTATGTGACTCATTGTTAAAATTTCCCTTATCTTCTTGAGCAATATCTGTGATAATCCTGTGAAAAAAGGAGTTGAGGTTAGGCCAACATGACTTGTTCTTAGTGAATTAACGCTGGGACCCAGTTTTTTTTTTTTTTTTTGAACCGCCAATGTATTTACAAATCTCTGGGAGATCTCGTCACCATGCAAATTCTAGTTCAGTAAGTTGGAACCTAAGATTCTGCATCACTAACAAGCTCTGAGAAGTTGCCTGACCGCCCCCACACCCATCTCATTCTGAATAAAAGGACCTCACTAGAGGCTCACAACTTATCTCTTTCATAATCAATTCCCACCCTAAAATGTCATTTTAAACAGGCATTAGAGAAGTGCTTCAGCAGAAAAATGCGAGTAACATAATGGAAATCACCACCTCTAGTATAAGACATATGTGATTATCACAAACTGGCACCTTGAAAACCGTGAGTTCAACCTGTGTCCTTACCTCACTGCACCTCAATTTCCACATTAGTGAAAGTGAAAATAATAGTTTGCTGTACAATTATTCAGAATAATAACCCTGAAAGGCAGTAAGCTTTAAGAAAATGGCAGTTGTTATTGTGTTTATTAAAAGAACAACATGAACAGAGTTGTGCTTTGAGGAAATTAATCTAACAACCAGATGTAGTTTGATTTAAAATGGGGAGAGACCAAGGTACTTGGATAAATAGGATGTCGCCTCAAATAACATTTAATGAACATGTACTATATGTTAGAAACTGTGCTATATACTGAGGATATAAAGCTAATCAGGCACAGTTTTCAGAGTTCTGTAGTGGAGACATAGCACCAAACAGCAGTTAGACTCCAAGGCAAGCTGATAAACCTGGATCCATTGATTCATTTTATAATATGCCAGGGAAGTAGCAGCTGTAATGAGAAGACAGAATATTTATTATAGTGGTTAAGGTGATAGTATAAGATATGGATTATAAGAAAAAGAAGTGTCAATGATAGCTCTGAGGTCTCTAGACCTAAGAAGATATTGATTTTATTAACTGAAATAAGCAATATGAAAGAAAAGTCAGGTAAGGAAGGGGAAAAATTGAGTTCTTCTTTTGCACATATTGAATTAAAGAGATATTGGGTCATCTCAGTGGAGATGAATTCAAAGTTGTTTTGAAATAGAATCACCATGGGTAGTAATATGTGTAATTGAAGCTCATTTGCAGAATTCAGGAAAAACAAGCATGCACTTTCTGGTTATTTTTGTAACAATATAATTTGGATCTCATGTTTGTGTATATACTGCACATTTGCAGATATAAAGACATGCATGTTTATGCTTAGTGTTTACCTAACATCAGCAGTTTAAAAAATTACTACCCTGTTTCTACTTTATTAATGACAGTCTGAATTTGGAAGGCTTGATAAGTTGTTTACAAGGAAGTTCAGAAGGAGAAATCAGTGCATGTTTGCTGAATATTGTGAAAACATGTTTCTCAGGATGTGTCACTGGAAATGGCAATTAGTCAATGTAGGAAAACTAATATATCATTAGACATGAAGTCACACTAAAACAAACATTCAGACCAATGCTGTTTAGCAGAGAGGAATAAATGCAATTGTGTTGATATGTACAAAGTTTCACACAATTCACAATTGTCACCCATTAATTCTTGTTAGAGTTCTCATAAGCCAAAAGAAAAGCTTGTGTATTAATATTTTAGAGGGAAATATAGTGAGGAATGAGGAAATGAGGGACTTATAGACACACAAAGAGAATGATTAGATGCCTGAAATGTTTATAAAAATGCCTGCTATAAGCTATGCACTGGGCCAGGAACTTTAACATTTGCTTCTTGTTTCTCTCGCAATAATCCTGTCCATCAAGTATCATATTATCCTTGTTATTTTGCCGATGAGATCATGCAGTAAAATGGAGTTTAAATAATTTGGTCAAGATCATTTGTGGGTTACACAGCATCAACCACTTCACTCTTTCCTTTTCATAGTAGCTTTAATTTCTGTATAGAAATCAATGTGTTTTCAGATAATCCGAATTTATTTCTGGCTTCATAGGTGAAACGTGAATTATAGGCCAATCAGGGCATCATATCATTCACAGAGTTTACTTTAGAGATGGGCCTGCCATCTAAGCTGCTCCAATCGCAGAGAATCTAAGAATTTGGGGAGGGGAACTCTAACGTAATGTTACTCTCTTATACTGGTTGTGCACAAAGAATGCTGCTGGCAGCCATGTTAGAAACTCCTGGCCTGCAAATGAAGGAAGAAGGCAGATAGAGATAGCTTAACTTTGGTTAAGTTCCTAGATCAAGACTTAATGTTGGCAGTGAAGAAATTCTAGAATATTCAGATTCTTGGCCCCATAAATAACCTCCAGTAATTAGCCAAATTTGACCTTTCCACTCATTACAATAAGCATTCTAACTGCTCCAGAACTCATCTAGACTACCCCCTTAAGCAGGAGATGAAGCTATGAAGTGTAAAGAAAGTAAGCCCTTGTCCAAGATGGCACAGGTGGCTCTTGAGAAAGTCAAGCCTAGAGTTGAAGATTCTGTATTTGCCGTCTGTTGATCTTTCTAATGAAGCATGCTCATGTATCAAAATCTCACAAGGATTAAAGTCAAGTTTTAAGATTTCTAGACTATATAGAATGTATTATTTTTTTAAAAAATGTTATATCAAACATGTGGGGTACGATTCAGGATAAGGTATACAAGTACGTACCATACAGGTAAAGTTTGGGCCTCCTTTTGGCTCCCACTTTATCTGGTTTGAGATCAGGTATGCCTGTTGATGTTGTGTTTCTCCTCACCCCCAGCAGTATCCCACTACTGCCAATCCCTTTCTTATAGTAAATGTTCAGGGTCTGCTTATGAGTGAGAACATGTGGTACTCCGTTCTTTGTTTCTGTGGTAGATCACTGATTATTATAGACGCTAAATCCATTGAAGTTGCTGCAAAGTCCACAT
>CAUYQG010086354.1:0-76031 GCA_963574415.1 Tarsius wallacei
ACGTTTACAAGTTATTTCAGACCTCTTTTGATGTTTTGGCCATTTAATGTTTACTAAGAAATATGCTGCCTTGATGGTCTGTGTTGAAGACCCCAAGTGAATCAGCAAATGACTTTATATCTCTTATGCATCCAGCAATTCCTTTCTGATTAGTATTTCTAGAAAAGTAACCTATCTAAGAGACATCTATCCTGTGGATACAATCTCTGCACTGACTGCACAAGTTCCCCATCAATCACAACCTCAGTATGCTCCAAATCTGAGGAAATTCGGATCATACCTGTGTCTCATTGAAATCTTTCACACCAACACAGTAAACAATTGCACCAAGATCTCGGGATCTATTAGCCTGGGTCAAAAAAGAAAAAAAAGAGGGCATTAGAAAGAGAAGCAATGACAAACAAACTCCTTTGGGATCTGCCAGACTAACTTCAATGATCTGGTATTTAACAAGCATCTACCATGTGTCAAGTACTGTACCAGAGAAGGTGATCCCTGTCTCTATAAAGTTCATACTTCAGTGGACATCACATTCTAACATAATGCATGGGATGCTATTCCAATGGTAAGTGTTGAAAAAGACTCACTTGGCGAGACCTCATCTCTACAATAAAAATCAAAAAATTAGCCAGGCGTGGTAGCGCGTGCCTGTAGTTCCGGCTACTTGGAAGGCTGAAGCGGAAGGATCGCCGGAGCCCAGCAGGTCGAGGCTGCGGTGGCCGGGAGCGGCCACTGCACTCCAGTCTGGGCGACAGAGTGAGACTCCAATTCAAAAAAAAAAGAAAAAGACTCACTGAAGTAGAGTCTTAACAAAGGTCTTTGAAAGACGAGGGGAAGAAAGGGACCCTGCAGGCTAAGATAAGTCAGATGATCTAGGAAAATGACGATCTCTTCTTTCTCTGATAATTTTTTTTTTTTTCTGAGTTGGCGTCTCACTCCGTCGCCCAGACTGGAGTGCAGTGGCCGCTCCCGGCCACCGCAGCCTCGACCTGCTGGGCTCCGACGATCCTTCCGCCTCAGCCTTCCCAGTAGCCGGAATTACAGGCGCGCTACCACGCCCGGTTAATTTTTTTGATTTATTGTAGAGATGAGGTTTCGCCTGCCCAGGCGGGTCTGGAACCCGCGGGCTCAAGCAATCCACTCACCGCAGCCTCCCAAGGCGCGGGATTACAGGCTGAGCCACCGAGCCCAGCTCTGATAAATTTTTATTGACATTTGTTTGTAATGACAGTATGGTATCATGAAAGAATGTGGCCTTTGGAACCCGATACACCTGGGATTGCCACCTGGCTTTGCTCTATAAAGTGCACTGGGGGCTAAGGGAGATAACACATACAGAGCTACTCACACGGGAGACCCTCACACTCAAACTTTAGCACACTTTGTGAATAAGGCCTTTTCATTCTTTCAGAATAAACTGGTTTAACAGTATGGGAACGGTGATCCAGTTTGAATAGGTAAGCGCATGGCTTCTCTACAATTAAGCATTCAGAGGGCAACATAATAACATCCAGATTTTGCCTCAATTTTAATATTTAATTTATTGAAAGGTCAGATATCTGATATCTGATTATCCTGTGTTTCAGAATAGAAAATAAAAATTGGAGATCCTTGGCACATACAGTAGGTGCTTAATAAGTAATTGATATTAGACATACAGTAAATGCTCAATATATGCATATTGATTTAAACTGTGTGTGTGTGTGTTTGTGTGTGTGTGTGTGTTTAGTACTCAAACCCACCGTGTCTAACACTGAATTCTAGAAGGGACAGAAACATATGTCTTTTTCCCTTCACATTAGTAATATTCTCCTCTGCTTTCAAAATAAAATAAACTTTTAGATTCAGTCTAGCCCCCAACCTTATCTGCAACAACTCTGTGATTCTTCTTCTCCAGTTGGGCTTTATATAGAATTGCCAAGAATGGAAAGGTTCACTTTCTTTATATCTTGAGCTTTATCATTCTTCTTACTATATCCTCTTACTATTGGCTTTGGCACTCTGAGTATTTTTCCAAGTTTGTATGAGCCATACCTAAAATTCCTTTCTACTAATCCCTATTTTAAGCTTCAGACACCCATCATTTATGTTAGCTCCAGTTCTTTCCTTATTAGGATTTTTACTTTATTTGACTGTTATTTGGTGCCCGAACAAGCCATTTTGCACTCCTATCACATAGTTAGTCTCTACTTTAGAATATAGAAAAACATTATTTTCAAATGCTCAGGGAGTGTGTCATAATAACTTGTGTGTTTCCCTTTGTATTACTAGGAAGAGAAGGGAATTAATGTGTTTACCTACATAATTTCTCTATGCCCTTTGCCAGCAGAGGCTTAAAAATGTGACCATTACTTCATGGTAAGTTATTTTATGGTAAGACCCATGAGAACAGCTCCTGTGTCTCACTCACTTCTCTGTTTCAAGTGTCTAGCAAATTGTCCAGCATACACCAAGCTCTTTTCAAAAAAATTTATTTTATTTTAAAGATGTGGGGTACAATTCAGGGTTAGGTATACAAGAGGCCATCTTACGGGTCAAGCTCTTGCTATTGCTGAATGAATGGATGAAAGCATGCATGAATGAATATATGTTTTGCATTTGCTAAAGGAGCTGAATTTAAATTAAATAGTAGTCAAGAGCATGAGGTAAGTGTAGTGCTACAATTAACTCCTCTCCCAGAGCCAGCATCTCCCTCCCATACTGCTGTTTTCCCTGTTGTTTCTCTCTACCTTGGCCTGACTGAGCTTTGTCACTAATGAGGCTTCAGTACATGTTCACAGTTAACCTGATTCCTTTTATACCAATTATACATATAGCTTTAGGCCAATTATACATACAGCTCAAACCTAAAACTTGAAAAGAAAGAATTTCTTAAGGATAAACATTACTAGACAATTCCTGAGGAAACCTCTTTTTCTAAGTCTCTTTATACAAACTACAGTATTCATTTAGAGAATTTTTTTTTTTGCCTTAAGGAATATTTTTTCAGAACACAAAGAAAAAGAAAAAAATATTAAAGGAGAGATTACAATTAACTTTGCTACCAATTCTGTTCGACTTTGGTTCTTGTGAGAATCACAATGATTAATACAGTCTGACAATATTTGCTCTTACATATTTAAAGTAATTCTTTCTCCTGTTTTAGTAGAAAATGTAAGTGAAAAATGGAGGAAAAACGATACCACTTTTTATTCAAAAGTGTTATATACAATATTTCAAAACTGCTGGAGTAACATAAGGCTTTCAATAAAGACATGGCAGATATTTTTTATCCTTTAAAGCAGTAATATACAAACATTCTGAAAGAGAAAAAACATCTACCATGTATAAGACATGAAAATTCACTTTAAAAATGAATTACTATAATATCCACATATGAAGCACTATTTCACCCAGGGGTTTGATAAAAAACACTTATTATTTTGCCTGAGTAGAGAGAGTACAACCCATTTCAGAAAGAAGGAGCCCTGTTTCCATGTATGTGTTTAGAATCAGGCCATGCTGCCGCTTACCTCCCTCTCTGAATAGAAAAAGAGATCTTCGTGGAGTTCTCCATCAGTCAAAGCAATGATGACGCTAGCTGTCCTGTATCCTGTTTAACACAACACAGACCAGCTCAGTCCACCCTGTTCCACTCAGGGAAACCACCACCCCCAGCCCAGATTTGATCTCTTATAAGCTCAACCGCCCGAAGTCGATATTGTGAGAATCATAAACTTTTTGGCCCCAAAGTAGCTCCAGCATGAAAAGAAACTTCCATGGGGACAAAGTCAGGAGAAATAGGTTTTGCTTCCGGGTTTCTCAGCCTCATTTCAAAAAATGACCAAATCTGGTGAAGTGGTTACTGAACCAACAGCTGGGAGTAACTCCGGTGAGTTAAGTGTGGTTATTTTTTATTAGCACTCCATGCAACTGTCACCCATGCCTGAGAGCAAAATCTGGCCTGGGCTGCTCAGTAATCCTTGTCACCTGCTGTAACTGACCACATATACCACCCCTTGAAGACAGTTTGGCAAAAAGCTAATAGTTGTCATGATTTATAAGTTGGCTGGAAGAATTATTGCAGCTGTCAAAACCAATAGAATTCTTTCATTGATTTTTAGGCTTTTAGCTTCAATGCTCATGGTTGATTTATATTAGTAAGATTTGGTATTGATACTGGGTCTGGTCTTTTTGTTGCAGTTTTGAATGAAGCAGAAAGTGGACACCTCTATAAGCCTGGGCGGGAAATCTCCACCATAATATTGAATCTCTTTTAAGAGATTTACCTGCAATAAAGAAATGCTGTCCATGAAGATAAAGAAATGATATCCATGAAAGGCACTGTAATAATAATCGCTAAAATAATAACAATAATTTTTATGTGCTAACCACTCAGTACTAAGTATATTTTACTCATGTTTTTATTTAAATGAAGGAAAGTTTAAACCAAACTGGTATCTTGATCTTAATATCACATCCAATCACAGTAATGAAGAGGCTTGGAACTTAGAGAAGGACAAGAAAATTAAACTCGACATTAAAAATCCAAGACTTTGCTACCCTATCCAAGTATTTACTAACTTAATAAAGTTAACATGCAAAATTGTTCATGGGAATTACAGACTGTGGCCTTAATAGGGTCTTGATTATTTTTAGGTAACTTTTTTGGCATCAATAGAACAGTGGAATTTGACCCGGTACATGCCATTTTCCTATGCATTTCTTCTTTGTGATGAAGTGTGTGTCCAGGAATTACAGATAATATCATACATGTCTTTTGAAACATGAAACTATTGAAACACTTTTTCAGAAACAAACACATAAAAAGTTAAATAATTCAAGATGGTAATCCATACTATAGTCTTACCTTGACTGTTTTCATAATAAATCTGCTCACTGGCCTGAAAAACGTATGAACAAGCCATTAGATATATAATCACTATTTGCCACTCCAAATATCATAGTGGGCAGCGGGCTGTGGCACTGGATATACAGCCAGGGTCCAATCCTGATTCTTTATGTAATGCACCCAGGCTTCACTCAAGTATCAATGGATGATATCCATGTAAAGTTACTCTCACATTTAAGTAATATGCAGTCATGTGCTACATAGTCTACATATACAACCATGGTCCCCTAAGATTATAATGGAGCTGAAAAATTCCTGTCATCTGTTGATGTCATTGCTGTGGTAACATCATAGTACAATGCATTACCTATTTTATGTTTAGATAAGTTTAGAAGCACAAATACATTGTGTTACAACTGCTTACAATATTCAGTACAGTAACATGCTGTAAGTGTTTCTAGCCTGGGAGCAATATGGTAGACCATATAGCATAGGTATGGGGTAGGTTATACCATCTAGTTTTGTGTAAGTACACTCCAGGGCACAATGACAAAATTGCCCAACAAGGCATTTCTGAGAACAAACCCCTATCATTAAGTGACAGATGACTGTAGTTGTGAACATGGATTGAATGTCTTATTTCTCATAGCTTAGCATTTGTTTTCCTTAAAGTTCAGGTCACTAAAATTCTGTGTCAACCATTGAAATTGACATCCAACAAAAGTCACTTTGGAGATGGCGGCAACTTGTGTGTGGCATATGACTGCCAACCAAACATTAGCTAACAAACCATTCATCAGTGTTAGGGAAAGAGGAAGGAAATTAATTTCTTTAGTTCTTTTGAATAGAATTGTCCAAGTAAAGCTTATGAGAAAAACAAATAATTTGAACTTTCTTGCCGTTGGGTGTTCTTCAGCCTCCTTAATACATGTGCCTTATTTCATCAGCTACCTCCATGTTGATATGTATTTTTCATAATCAGTGTTATTTACTATTGTTCTGAAGTGCTCATCAATACAATTGGAGAAAGGAGAAGAATTGACATTATGTGTCTGGGATGGTGATACAGCTAGAAAATTTAAGAATTAACTAAAAAACTACTAGAAAGCAAGGGTAGCAAACATGAAGATCATAAAACATCAAGATCAACAGCTTTCTTCCATACCAACAAGAACCAGTTTTAAATATAATGGAAAAAGGTACCACTGATGATTGTATATAAAAATACACTTAGGAATATTTTTAACCTTTTAGAGTTCTGCTATTAATCCAATCCACTATCAATAAATATTTAATGCGTTTTTGTGAGTATACGAGGACTAGAATATGTTCAAATAGAAATTTCAAATTATGGAAAAGATATAAGTTATTGAATAAGTGGAGTTGAATTCTATATATCATTCTCAATAATCATATCAACTTCAGATGTGGGAAAGACTTAAAAGTTTGAAAATGAAGCCATGGTCTAGTATAATACACAAGTACAAAAAGACATGGGAAAACATGGCAGTAATGATTATAATAGTGAAAAATGGGGGGTGGGGGTAAATATCTCAATATGTCAAATGGATTTGATAACATACAGTTTCAGGTAGTCAAAAAATGTATGTTTACGTTGACACAGATGTTCAATACCATATACAAATTTAAGTATAAGCCTAACAGCATGATAAAATATTTTATTTTAATATTTCAATATCACAATTTAGATTTGGAATTAAAACTTTAACAATTACCCTTTCAAATCCTTCATGCATGTAAGTGTCTCCTCCTGGCAGAACTTTCTGGAGTTCTTCTAGGCCTTGACGGATCTGTTCCCTGAAATCCAAAGATATCCTGTTAGTCTTACTAGAAGATTTTTTACCTTGCTGTTGATAGTCATGTGTACATCTTCTTGTCTCTGTGGACACTGCTGTCTTGCTCCAATAGTCTCTAGTCCGTCTATGCCCTATCAAAGGGAATGTCTTTATATGACATTGTCCTTCCAGGATCAGTCATAGTATAGGATGAGTGAGCTTTCAAGGACTGAAGGAAAGGACCCTTCGGCAGGACTCTCAGCTCCCAAAAGATTTCCTTTCCCTTAAGAGGGACAGAGAGTTTTCATCCCACATTGGAAATGAGTCTTAAAATGCAACTGTTACTCAAGTGACACATAACAACTCAGTCAAGGATGCAAATGGTTCATGTGAGCCAGAAAGGGGCAAGTACCAAGAGTCCAGGGAAGGCCACCACGAGGACACAGGCGGGAGGAGGAGGCGTCCGGAGCTAACTCTGCCATCCGCATGGCTGTGCCAAAGGAAACCTTGCTGTCAGTGTTGAAAACAGAAGCTCAAGGAACCTTCGCTTTCCAGAACAACCAGGAATGTTTTCTGTGGGCTGGTGCCTGTGTTTTCTTACTCTAGTTGTTCGAGGTGACAGTGGGGGCAGGAAGAGGAAGTGGAATACGGCCTTGGGAAAGAGTCTGACTGGCAGTAGGAAATGTGAATGTCATGAAGACCAGACAGAATCTTTGTGGACCATTCTCTCTGGAATGTAAGATGTCCACATTCATGTTGCTGTCTTTTAAACAGCTCCATACTGTGCCAAAAGGGCAAGAAAGTATAATGTCAGGGAGGGAGCGCAGGAGAAGCCCTATAATCTCAGTTGTAAACTGTAAGAAATCGCCTTTCTCCCACTGGAGTCTCTTCGGTGACAAACGATGGAGATGCTCTCTTTAAATTAGGAAACTCCTTTTGAGGAGGGGAAAAAATCTTAACATTTACTGAGCATTCACCACATATAAGACACTGCTCAAGGTTTTCTGATTTCATCCTTACAATAACCAGTCAAGGTGGGTATTATTGTCTCCATATTACATGTGAGAAAACTAGGGCTCAGAGAGGTTGAGTAGGAAGGTGGAGACTTGACATCAAATCTGTCTGACTATAAAATAGCATTCCATTCTGCAAAGCAATCTCCTGAGATCTCACAGTGCTGGAGAAATGGGAATTTTGCTTCCATAAAAAGAAATGGCAATACCTAATGCCATCTGGGGATACTTGTGGTGTGCCAGCATCTGTTCTAAATACACGAACTTTAATTGATCCACTTAAGCTTATGGCAACTTTTGGGGGGTAGATATAACTGTTACCTTCATTTCACAAATAAGGAAACTAAGTCACAGAGGTTATAGAACTTGCCTAAGGCCCCTCCAATAGCAAGTGACAGAGTTGGGATTTAATCCTAGAGGCCCTGCTCTTAATCAGTATGATAAACTAGTTAACTCTTTCTCTCTCCCTCTATATTTCTCTTATATTTACCCTAGTAATTGCTTGGGTAGGAATTTTAAAGAAAAAAACCAATATTTTGTTAAAACTGGTAAAATGGGGGAGGCCAGGGGTGAGGCTGGATTGGTAGGCTGTGGCACATATTTACGACGGAATCTTACGCAGTCATAAAGAAGGACAAAATTATGGGCTTCACAGTAACTTGGATGGATTTAGAGTCTATAATACTCAGTGTTCTCTCACAGAAACAAAGAACTGAGTATCACATGTTCTCACTCGTAAATGGACCCTGAACATTTATCATAAAACTGGAGGAAAGAGATTGGCAGTAACGGGACACTGCCGGGGGTAGAGGCACATAACACCCATACGGGTACTTGATCTCAAACCTGGTGAAGTGGGGACCAAAGGGAGGCTCAAACTTTACCTTTATGATGACCACTTATCTATCTAATCCTGAATTGTTCCCTATATCTTTAAAACAAAAAATTAAAATTTTTAAATAAAAGCATAAAAACAAACAAATAAATAAAAATTTAAAAGACAAACTAGCTGGGTGGCTCACACTTGAAATCCCAGAGCTTTTGGGAGTCTGAGGTGGGAGGATCACTTGAGGCCAGGAATCAAGACCAGCCTGGGCAATATAGCCAAACCCCATCCCTACAAAACAGTAAAAAAAACAGTAAAAAAAAATTGGTCAGGTGTGGTAGCATGCACTAGTAGTCCCTGCTACTTGGGAAGTTGAAGTAGGAGGATTGTTTGAGCCCAGGAGTTTGAGACTGCAGTGAGTAATGATTGTGCCACTGCACTGCCTGGGCAACAGAGTGAGACCCTGTCTCTAAAATAAGATAAAATGAAATGAAATGAAACAATAAAATAAAATAAACGCTTCTCCCTAATTTACTTTAAAATAAACTATATTTTCTAATCTACAAAAAATAAAACAAAATAAAGACAAACTGAAAAGGGATTAGCCTGAGCCTGTCCCTGGGCTGCTGATGCTTCTTAGGTGGAATATTTCATACCAAGTAACTCAGATGTTGGGAACTAGTAGTGACAATTGTCTGATTGTCTTATCAGTGCCCAGATATCAGACCACATGCCCAGTTCACCCAAGTCAGAAAGTGGAAGCACTCCCTGATCACTACCTTGACTCTCCTCTCTCCTTGTGCTCCCCCACATATTCCATCATCAAATTATGTCTGTTCCACTCCAAACCAATCTCAAAATGAAGCACTTCTCTATCTCTTCTGCCAACATCATCATCATCTGAGCCACCATCTTCTCTTGCTTAGGCCACCGGGACAGTCACCAACTATCTTCTGACTTCTCTCTTATCCCCTCTTTCACTCTTTCTCCATATAGCTGTAAAATGTTCAATATCAAATTATGCCATTCACTCCCTGGTTCAACACCCTTCAATAGCAGTCCATTATACTTGAGATAACATCCCAAATCCTTGCCATATCCTTCCAGTGCCTACATGGATGGCTCCTGCCTTCTTGTCCAGTCTCATCACACATTACTCTGCCTCCATTTCACCATAGCCAAACTAGTCTTCCCAAGCCTCCTATTGGCAATCACTGCTGCCTGGAAACACTATTTGACCTGCTATTCACTGGGAGAATTCCTACTCACCTTCAGTCCCAAGTTAAATGTTAGTTGTTTAGATTGGCTTTATTTGACTCCCAATCTGGACGGTCTCCTTCTATTAGACTTTGCCCTGGCATCCCACAATTTTGGCTTCATAGCACTTAGGACATTTTTTATAACTAATAACATTAAACAACTTTTGATTATGCAATTATTTGTTCAGATTTGGCATGTTTGTTTCAGTTCTAGACTTTAAACTCCATGAGGACTGGGCTGTGTCTGTTTTGGTTCCCACTATATCATCCATGTCTCCCTACAGGGCTTGGAACATAACAGACATTCAATGAATATTTACTGAAGAGGTGAGTGGAGGGAGTGGACGGCTTCATTGTTAATCATCCTGGGATGAGGTCAACTTTGGAGCAAGGATGAACTTCCTTTGGCCATGTGGAGGGAGGTCAAGGAGGAGCTGACTGGTAACAGGTCCTAAGACAGATCTGGGGCTGTGGAGTGGTTAAAAATCATTCTCTGTGTTGTACTTCTAACATTACATCCAATATTTCAATAAATACTATCACAAGACAAAATTTGATTTCAACACTGTTGTCGGATAATGAATAAGGGCATATGTCCTGGGCATTAGAAGGAGGGATAAAGATGAGAGCAGTATCTCCAGCCATGGCATGTTGGGGGCAGTGTGTGGCATTAGCAGTCATCAGGTCGAGGGCACCTTTGCCCTGTGGGTCAGCAGTTTTTCATGAGGGTCCTAGGAGCAGAGGCAGTGGCAAGGTGACATGAGGAGGAGGCTAGAACAGGAAAATTGAGGTCTGTTATTGAGCACACAGAGGTGGCACCATGGAACCCTTCATAAATAGCTGGGGGGCTCTATGGGGCAGGAGGCTAATTTCTGACAATTAGTGGGAGAAGAATGAGCAATACAGGCAAAAATGATCTTATTCTTTGGTTATAGACTAGCAACATCTGAGACACTTTGGTACCACTAAAAGTGGAATATTGTGTAAAAACTGGAGATTTAAAAGGTGGGTTTAAAATAAGACGGCATATTGGGGGTATAGACAGGTTTGCTTGGTGTCGCTGTATTTTTTTTCTGCCAAATGAAGTCTGAGAACTAGGACATTTTTTGTCAGCTTATTTCCCTTTTTTATACGTAAGTCTTTTCTTGAGCTTTCTATGCTTTTTTGGACCAGAACAAGTACAGGCTATTTTGGAAAAATGTCTTTACCCTTGACGCTTTCTGTCTGGCAAGATACAAACTCATGAGTCGCAAGCAGTGATCACAACCTCCCTGATAGACTGGTATATTGCCCTCACTTCTCAAAAGATCAGGTAACCCATGGCCCTGCCTCCCCACGCACTACCCCTTCTTGCAACACCCACAACATCTAAGCAAACAGAACAGACTATTTTAAGAGAATTGTGGGTCTGTTTTAATTCTGGGACAATAGAACTATTAATAAGGGTCTATTCTTTATGTTCTCTTAGAAACTGAAGAAAATTGGGAGAAAGATCTTTTAAAGGATGATAAGAACCCCTCTGAGGACTTGGTTATTACCAAGTGAAACGTTACCTCCCTGGGAATGAGAGAGGTTGGGAATCCTACAACAAGAGGCTCCTATTAAAGAACTTCTTTTTCCTTAGTGGTTTCACATGTCTGCTAGTGTTCCTACTTAGAAGTCAAGGGTTTTCAGGTCACAGATCTTGTGTGCCTTTTGCAGTCCCCACTACACTAAATGATGGGCATCGAATAGGTGACTGTTGAATGAATTATACCTGTTTGAGTGCATTCACCCATCATTCATTCATTGCCACATTGGTTTGTAGGGGTAGTAGGTGGAAAAATGCAGTTATAGTGTCTTCTGGACTTTCTGTTACCTGGGAAATTTTTCTGCTTTTTATAAGGATTACTTTCTGGGATTCTGGTTGTGTTGTGACATTTTGATAACCTGTGCTGATGAAAACATTAAAGGATGAACACATGTAGTATGGCAATACGCACATCAACAGGATTTTATCCCAAGTATTCTACTGGTGTTCCCACTATGACATTCTCCTTGAGTTTATGCAGTAAAAAACAAAACAAAAAAACTACTGTATTTTTGCTCTATGAAACAGCTTCTGCCACCACCCAAAAATAACCCAACATCAGCTTTGCATTTTCAACTTCCTAGTTTCCTTGTAAAAGAGCTTCTGTGAAATTGGACTTTTCTCAAATGCCTTGCAGTTGTTGGCTTTGGAGTCTCAACTTATATACTAAACACCCATCATTATTTATTACCACCAACGAGACTCTTGCAATGTTTCCAGATGGCCCTATGGCTCCAGTTGTTGACTACAAAAAACAACGAAGTGAACAGAAGAACACAGACTAATTAAAGACATTTTGCTGTTAATTTTGGAGTCATGAAGTTCCACAACCAACTGTAATCATTTGTTTGTAATGTACATAAATCATAGCCTCTTTGGGACTTTGACATACAGATAGGCCAACAGGATTAATGATATCAAGATGCATGCTGAACCAAAGCTCTTTTTCCATGTAGTTTTTGGTAAGGCATAATTTATACATAGTCACTTGTCCAGATATTTGTTGTTTCCTTTATAATGGTTAAATTTATTTCTATAAAATTGTTCATAATATTTCTTTATTATCTTTTAACATCTGTAGGATCTGCAGTAATAGTCCCTTTTCTGCTATTCCATGTAAGTTGTATATTTTCTTCTTTAAAAAAGTCAACCTTTCTATTAGTTTAACAATTTATAATTTTAAAATACTCACCTCTGAGCTTTGTGATTTTTCTCTATTTCTTATTTTCCTTTATTATTTGTCTATTTTCAATTTTATTGATTCACTTTTATTTTCCTTTTCCTACTAACTTTGAGTTTAATAAACCCTTCCTTTTTAGTTTAATAAAGTACAGAAGCTAATTGCTGCTTGTACATCTTTTCAAAATTTTTTCCTAAGGAAAAAAATTAAAGCTATACATTTACCCCTAAGCATTACATTAGCTGCACCCCACAAATGTTGATATGTTGAGTTTTTATTTTTGAGTTGGAAACATTTTCTAATTTCCCCTGTGATTTTTCTTTGACCCGTGTCTTTGACACATGGCTTTACTTTGATTACATTTTATCTCTAGTAAGTACTTTTTATCTAGACATCTACTTTGTCTAATATTAATATAGCCATTCCAACTTCTTATGATTAGTCTTTACACAGTGTATCTTTTTCCATCCTTTTACTTTTAACCTATCACCACATTTATATTTGAAGTGTGTCTCTTGTAAACCACATTTAACTGTGCGTGGTAGATTGCTATATTAATGGCTCCAGGGATCATCCCTCAAGCCCCTGGTATTCTTGCCCTTGTATAGTCCTCTCCCACACTGGCTCTGCTTTACCCAATGACACATCAGTAAACATGAAAACAGCCAAGGCCCTATTAGCACGTGTACATGCCTCCTTGGAATGTCGCAGACACCAGGAGAGGAAACCTGATCTTCTAGCTTCCTTGAGAATAAAGATCATATTGAGAGAGAGAGAGGGAGTGAGATCTTCAGTTGTCCCAGATGTATTATATCTCCCAGCTGAGCCCAATCCCCAGTGGATCCTACAGATAAATGCAGCTGCATAAATAAGTCCCGGTGAAACCAACATAATAAATTATTTCAAGCTACTAATATCTGGGGTTTCTATGCAGCAAGATTGTGATATATTGAATCTTGCTTCTTTAGCCACTGTGATATTCTCTGCCTTTAAATTAGAATCTTTAGTTTACTTTATATTTGATGTAAGTCTATCATCTTATAGTCTTGCTATTTTCTTTCTAATTGACACTTCTGTCTTTGATTCTCCTTTCCTACACTCATTTGCATTGATCAGGTAGGCTTTGGTCTTTTATGTAATATCATCTATTGGTTTTTTAAAAACATAATGCTATATGTCTTTTTTTTTTTTTTTTAGCAGTTGCTCTATGACTTACAATATGAATACTTATTTTGTCACAAAGTACCACAAGTTAATATTATGTCACTTCTCATATAATGGAAAACCCCGTTAGTATTATACTTCCACATAATTCCTTCCCATCCTTTGTTTTATTATTGCTATATACTTTATTTCTCTATTTGTAATAAACTCCAAAATAGTGTTACTTCTATTTTAAATAGTCAGTTTTCTTTGATAAAATTAAAAAACGAATTTAAAAGTCCTGTACCTAATTATATGTCATTTTTGATACTCCTTTTTTTTTTGTAATTCTAGTTTATACTTTGTATCATTTTCCATTAGCCTGAAGAGCTCCTTTAGTACGTATTTTTTGTAGCGCAGATTTGCTGGTGATGACTTTCTGAGGCCTTTTTTTTTCTTTCTGAAAAATGTCTTAATTTTGCCTTTAATTTTAAGGGTATTTTAACTGAATATGTAATTATATGTTAACTTTTTTTCTCTTTTATCTCTTTACAGATATTGGCCTTTTATTTTCCAGATTGAATGTCTTTTTTTCTAATGAAAAGTAAGTTTCCAATGCTGTTTCGCTGTAATACGTTCAACCTCCATGCCCCAGCTGCTTTTAAGATTTTTCTGAAATTTGACTATGACATACTTAGGTGTTTTGTTGGTATCTGTCCTGCTGGCAGTTCATTGAACTTCTTGGATCTGTGTGTAGAATATCGTATACAGATACACATTATCAAGTAGTATGGACCACTTTGTATTATCCCATAAGTCATAAGACCTGGTTCATTCTCTCACTCCACCCATAATCTTTTTCCTTTTCTTTCTTTCAGTCTGGATAATTTGTATTTACTTGTTTTTAAATTCATTAATTCCATTTCTGCAGTGTCCAGTTTACTTTTAAACCCATGTGTGTGTGTGTGGGTGTGTGTGTGTGTATATACATATATATACACATTTTTATATATATATTTGTATATATATAAGTATATATATATACATTTTTTTTTTTTTTTTACGAAACAGGATCTTGCTTTGTTGCCCAGGCTGGAATGCAGCAGGCCCAATCATGGTCAACTGCAGTCACAACCTCTTGGATTCAAGTGGTCCTCTCGTCTTAGCCTCTTGAGTAGCTGGAATTACAGGTATGTACCATCACATCTGGCTAATTTTTTAAATTTTTTTGTAGAGATGGGATCTTGCTATGTTGCCCAGGCTGGTCTCAAACCTCTAGTCTCAAGTTATCCTCCTTCCTTGGCTTCCCAAAGTGCTGGGATTACAGATTTGAGTCACTTTACCTGATCTATCTAATACATTTAAATTTCAAATATATTTTTCAGTTCCACAGTTTTCACTTGGTTCTGTCTTTGAGCTTTCTTTTTTGTTTCTGATGACTCACATCTTTCCCCATTATAGTCATCTTTTCCTATAAATTCTTTAACATATTTATAATAGTTGCTTTAAAGTTCCTGCTTGTTAATTCCAATAATGGAGTCATCTGTGGTTTGCTTCTATTACTGTGCTTTTTTCTTTATTACAAGTCACATTTCCCTGCTTCTTTCCGTGTCTCACAATCTTTTATGTTTTACACTGAATATAAAAAAAGCAGTGAAGACTTTGGTATCATACTGATTTATTTTATTTGCCCACTGCAGAGTATACAACTTTTATTCTTTGTGAACTTGGGAGAGGGGGAAATCATTTAGATTATTCCTTGAGTTAGGCTGGGCTTGGGCTGGGCTGCAGCTTTACTTAGAGCATGCTCTCTGTTATTAGCCCAACTCCGGCCTTCTGCCCGGCCCTTGAGTTGAGGGTTTGGTACAGCTTCAGATATTTTTGCTTGACCATTGGATTCTACTCTGCTAGGTCTCCAAACTCCAAGTACAATAAGGATCCACACGATTATGTGATTTCTCTCTTCTTTTCAGCAACTCCTCCCCTGCTACTTTCTTGGAAAAAATGTGGAGGTGTGGGTGAGGTGGGAGAATTGTCAGGATGAGAGACTTCTTTTTCATTTCAGACTCGAATGCATCCCTCTGGCATACATGCTTGTCTGAGTCTCAGCTGACTTCTCCTCACTCCTGCAAAGTCTCTGTCCATGGCAGACTTATTCCTCCAACTGCTCATACCCAGACCAGGCTCCAACCCTAAGTATGGAAGCATCTGAGGATCTCTGCTTAGCTATAAAGGCCTTGTATCTCTCTAATTCAGTTTTTCAGTGCTTCCTGTGTCTCTGCTTGCCCCGTGGAAACATGAATTTTATTTGTTTGGGCTTTTCTGGTTGACCATGGAAATGAAGACTTTTTAGATCTCTCTATATCCTAACCAGAAGCAGACATATATTAAAGGCTTTTTTTCTAAATGTTTGTGACTATGTATTTGGCTCAAGTCAGGAAGAATTCTGATTACCAGCATATAAATATACTCTAGTATCTCTTATCTTAAAAACAACAACAACAACAAGTCCTCTTTGACCCCGCATCTCCCTTTAGCTGTTGACTTATATGTCTGTATCTATCTTCATGACACAGCTTCTTGAAACTTGCTTCCTTACCTCCCTATCTTTCCTGATGGCGCCTTTCTTCAAATGTTTAGTGACCTGTGGCTGTCTGTTCATCTTGAATAAATGAGTCTAAAAGGCTTGTGTGCGTGCTTTTGTCAACAGGTTTTATGTTGAAGACACTCAAATAGCAATGTATACACATTTTTTTTTCTCAAAGACTTATTACTACAGAGAAGTCATTTTTAAACTCTTTCTTTAGGTTTTACATCTGAAATTGGAAAAGAGGGAAGGCTAGAAGCAGCAACATTTGCTTTGCAGATGTCTAATTTTCCTGTGCCTGGTGTCCCTGACTATGCGGCCATTTTTGTGGAAGTTTGCCAGAGAATAAGCTTCTCTTCTCTGGTGTAGGTAGAGGAGGGATAATTTTCAAGTTGTTGCAGGAGAGAGTACAAAGCATCTTAGATAAACTTAAACAATATGCCAGTTTTTTTTAACCTCTGGCCCTTCCTTGCCTTTTGCAGTGTAAAATAGTTTTAGGTTTTGAGCCTTCCAGGGTTCTACAAGGCTACACAGCCTTGTAGCCTTGTTCCTCTTTGGTATCTCCTTCTGCAGGACTGTTTTTGACTTTTCTCCACAATACTACATCATTTGCCACTCTTCCTTTCCTTCCTCATATGTAGTTTTTTAGATTTAAATATTTCTTAGTTGTCTCAACAATGAGTTTTCTCCTTTTGTTTCAAATTTTCTGGTTTGAGTTTTTTTCTTTCCTTTTTTTTTTTTGAGAAAGAGGCAAATATGTCTCTACCCCTCATTTCAAAATTGAAAATCTTCACCCTTTAGCCTACTTTGCTCTACCTTTTGTTTCCATAACTCTGCTGAAACTACTTCTGGCAAGGTCCCTCATGTTGCCGATCCAGTGGTCCCTTCTCTGGCTTCATCCTTCTCAACGTTTTTCAGCATAAGACACAGTTGACCTCTTCTTCATTTAAAAACTTTGTTCTTCTGTTGATTTCCATTGTACCATACCATCTTCTTACCTTATGCTGTTTTTTCTCACATTTCTGTGTAGGCTTTTCCTTCTTCTAGGACTCTAAAGATTGGGGTGCTCCAGAACTCAGTCAGATCACACAAACTTACATTGATGTTGTTTACATGGTCATCTCATTCTTCCCACGGCTTCCGTGCCAAAGTACATGCAAAGGAGAAGGGACTTTGGAGGAAGATAGACTCGGGATTGAAATCTAGTTGTATCATGTGCTAGAGATGCCAGCGCACCTACTTGAACTTTAGTTTTATCAAATGTAACATGAAGACGTGGAACTCTAAAATCTATCAAGTCCTTTACATTCAGAATACTGCAACTGATTTTATTAGGGGACCAAAGAATGACCAAAAACAGAACCTGGATATCTGTTGGGAACTGGAGAGGCCACACTTGATAACCCACAATGGGATACAAGATCCAGTGCAGAACAATAACTGAAGTTGACAAAGAGGAGCATACTATCATGGAATTTCTAAAGGTTGTAGCCTAAACTGGCAAAAAAGATAGGAGTGATGGTTTAATCACAGGACAACATGAAGAATTTGTCCAAACTCTTCTTTACACAGCTTTGTTTTCATTGGTTGCTCATTTATACAGTGTTTTTCACCATGTGGTTTCCTATGGCACCACTTGGCTTTTGAAAACAAACCCTATTAGACCTTCCACATCACTAACCCTTTTCTGTAGCTGAGCCATATTCGGCAGGAGATGGGAGTGGTGGAATGTGGGCTGTATATTTAGGGGTAACCAAATATACTTAAACTTCCTGTTATGAGAACCTCCCATTCCATGTGCTTTTAAGTTCAGCAGAGACTGGGTCTTTCTGGTGCTGGTGAGTATCTATAATGATCAGGATGATATACTTGAGTACAATGTTACTGACCACAATGATTGTTTGGAGGGACAGGAGATGAATGCACTCTGCCAAGTCTTGTACAGCAGAGGCTTGGAAGCCCTGTGTCACCTTCTGGGATGAAGGTAAAAGTGGACAGGCCTAAAGAGGATGACAGGCAAGAGTCTTCTGTTTTTATCTAACCACATCTATATATCAGTTTAGGCTACTGTAGCTATAGTTCCCTTTAAAAGACAAGACTTCCATGTTACACTTTGGAGCAATGATGGGCTGGAGATGGGAGTGGGCAGGAGTATGTTAAATCTACAACAGATAATTCAATCCTCAAGTCATATGTGGGGATAATCCATTTGAGAAGAAGGATTGTGGGATAACAGTAAGATGTTGTATTGAGGACTGGGGCAGTGAGAACTCTGTTAAATTACTGGCAGGTGCGTAAATTGGTGAACCCCCTTTGGAGAACAATTAAGCAATATCAAATGAAGCAAAATATTCACACACTCTGCAAGTCAAACCCTGGTTATATACAGGCATATCTTGGAGATACTGCAGGTTCAGTTCCAGAACACTGCAATAAAGTGAATATTAGAATAAAGTATGACAAATTTTTTCTGCTGTCTCAGGGCATGTAAAAGTTTTGTTTACACTCTACTGTAGTCTATGAAGTGTGCAATAGCATTATGTATAAAAATAATGGATATACCTTAATTTAAAATATTTTATTGCTAACAGATGCTAATGATCACTTGAGCCATCAGTGAGTCATAATATTTTGCTGGTGGAAGGTCTCGCCTTGATGTTGATGGCTGCTGACTGATCAGAATGGTGGTTGCTGAAGGTTGGGGTGGTTGTGATTGTGGCAATTTCTTAAAATAAAACAACAATAAGGTTTGCTGCATTGATGAATTCTCCTTTTCATGAATGATTCCTCTGTAGCATGTGATGCTGTTTGATAGCATTTTACCCACAGTAGAACTTCTTTCAAAATTGGAGTCAATCTTCTCAAACCCTGATGCTGCTTTATCTACTAAGTTTATGTAATATTCTAAATCCTTTGTTGTCATTTCAACAATGTTTACATCTTTACCAGGAGTAGTTTCCATCCCAAGAAACCACTTTCTTTGCTCATCCATAAGAAGCAACTCCTTATCCATTCAAATTTTATTATGAGATTGCAGCAATCCAGTCAAATCTTCAGTCTCCATTTCTAATTCTAGTTTCCTTATTATTTCCAGTACATCTACAGTCACTTCTTCCACTGAAGACTTGAACCCTTTAAGTCATTCATGAGGGTTGGAACGAACTTCTTCCAAACTCCTTTTAATATTGATATTTTGGCTTCCTCTTGTGAATTATGAATGTTTTAAGTGGCATCTAGGATGGTAAATCCTTTTCAGAGGATTTTCAATTTACATTGCTCAGATCCATCAGAGGAATCACAATCTATGGAAGCTATAGCCTTACTAAATGTATTTCCTAAGCAGTAAGACTTTAAAGTTGAAATTGCACCATGATCCATAGGTTACAGAATGGATATTGTGTTAACAGACATGAAAACAACATTCGTCTCCTTATACATCTCCACCAGAGCTCATGAGTGACCAGGAACATTTTCAATGAGCAGTACTAATTTGAAAGAAATATTTTTTTCTAAGTAGTAGTTCTCAACAGTGGGCTTAAAATATTCAGTAAATTCTGAATTGTACCCCACATCTTTAAAATATAAATAATATAGACAAATTCAGTAAACCATGATGTAAACAGATATGCTGCCATCCTGACTGTTGTTCAATTCATAGAGCACAGGCAGAGTAGACTTAGCATAGTTCTTAAGGACCCTAGGCTTTGTAGAATGGTAAATGAGTACTGACCACTTAAAGTTGCCAACTGCATTATCCTCTAAAAAAAAGAGTTAGCTTGTTTTTTTAGAGCTTTGAAGCCAGGCATTGGCTTCTCCTTTCTAGCTATAAAAACCCTAAATGGTATCTTCTTTCACTAGAAGGCTGTTTCATATATGTTGAAAATATGTTGTTTAGTGGCACCACCTTCGTCAATGATCTTAGCTAGATCTTCTGAATAACTTGCTGTAGCTTCTCCATCAGCATTTGCTACTTCACCTTGCATGTTCATGTTATAGATGGCTTCTTTCATTAAACCTCATGAACCAACCCTCTGCTAGTTTCAAACTTTTCTTCTGTATCTTCCTCACCTCTCGTAGCCTTCAAATAATTTAAGAGAGTTAAGGCCTTGCTCTGGACTTGACTTCAGCTTAAGGGAATATTGTGGTTGACTGGATCTTGTACTCAGACCATCAAAACGTACTCTATATTAGCAATAAGGCTATTTCACCTTTTAAAAAAATCATTTGAGTGTTCTTTTAATTTCCTTCAAGACCTTTTCCTTTGCATTACAGCTTGGCTAACTGACACAAAAGGCCAAGCCTTCAGCCTGTCTCTGCTTTTGACATGCCATCTTCACTAAGTTTAATCATATCTAGCTTTGGATTTATAGGGAGAGACATGAAAACCTTTCTTTAACTTGAACACTTAGAGATCATAGTGAGGTTATTAATTTGCCTAATTTCAATATTGTAGTGCCTCAGGGAATAGGGAGAACTGAGGAGAGGGAGAGGAAAGGGGAGGGGGGATGACTGATTGGCGGAGAATGCAGAATACACACAACATTTATTAATTAAGTATACTGTCTTATATAGATGTGGTTAGTTGCACCCCCAAGCAATTACAATAGTCACATCAAAGATCACCATAACTGATATAATGATAATAAAAAAGTTTGAAATATCGTGAGAATTACCAAAAGGTGAAAACACAAAATGAGTACACGGTGTTGAAAAAACAGTGCCAGCAGGCTTGCTTGACTCATGTTTGACATAAACCTTTAATTCGCAGGAAACATTACATCTGTGAAGTGCAATAAAGCAAAGTACAATCAAATAAGAAAGGCTTATATTTTAAAGAAATTCTTGCTTCTACCCACCTCACCACTTAAGAGGAGACAAATATAAGAATGTTAATTGCAGCTTTATTTATAATCGCAAGAAGTTAGGAACAAACTGATGATCTATGAATAAGAGAACCTGTAAGTACATTATTACAAGAAAACATGATGAAATAGAAAAGTAGTAATAGTTAAAATGAACTACGCACAACTATATGTATCCATATGGAAAAAGTCTCAAAAACAAAAGGCAAGCTCAAGAAAAATACATACAATATGACCATTTTAAAATAAAGTTTAGTAGAAAAAATACATAAGTTGTTTATGGGCATTTACAAGTATGCAACATCCATTAAAATGATAAACTCAAATTCAAGATAGGGATGATCTCTCAAGAGGAAAGAAAAAGGGGACGTATTCACAGGGGATGTTTTATTTTACAAGCTTGATGGTGGCTAATGAGTGTTCATTAGCCTTTCTTTCTATACTTTTGTTACACCTCAAATATTTAATAATCTTAAAAAATGGTTGAGGGTAAGTAGCAAAGACTAAGCCTGGAGCTTTTGAGGAGGCATTCAGAGGCTGTCACAGTCAGCACTAAATGTAAGTCTCAAACAGGTCAACCACACTGGTGGCCAAAGAGTTAAGTATCAGGTAATAGACAGGGAGTGTTACTTCAGACGTTGAACTGCCTGATGATGGCCAGTATTGGGACTGTTTTTGTTAGGCCACAGGAAAGTAGTTGGTTTTGGTTGGCTAGCTTTGGGTATGAGAATGCTACTGGTTTTGGTTCTGAATGCTTCTGAAGTTTGTCTTGCTGTCTTCATCCAGAAGACAGAAATGTTTCTTGACGCTCTGTCAATTTTTATCCTTCATTTATATTTGCCACATGAGCAGTGGTAAGTGAGGGGTAGTATCTATGTTGTGTCAGGGTCTCCGCTGTGCACTTTCCATCCATTAATTCACAAAAGCCTTATAACAACTCCATATGGTGGGCATTATTATCTTCATTTTACATATGAAAAAACAGAACTGGAGAAGTGCAGTAACATGCACACAGTGGTGGAGCCCAGACTGGAAATCAGATTGGGTTCTGATCCAAAGTCTATATTTTCCCTATTATACCTGCTGTGTTCATACTTGGTATATAACAGCATACTGTGTACAAACCCAGGAGACATATAGCTTTGTTCTTCCTGTAACATAAATAGTACTATAAAATTTGAGAACTCAACATGATTTTTATATAACATTATATAAAATAAAATTATGGAATTATATCATGGAATAGAATACAAATGCACATGCATTTTTAAGATGAAGGAATTCTGAAGAAACTTCTTGCTTTCAATGAGACACTTCAAACTCTACCTTAGGACCCCAGGGGTATACTTTTACTTCCTTCTACTAACAGGAGTACTCCAGAAGGAGAGGCTGAGAAGCACTGGACCACACTACTCTCACAAATCAGTCTGTTCCCAGATGTGCTGAATTACTCCAAGTAGGTTCTTTTTACTATCGTTGCAACTCAACATGGGGAGTCCTGAGACCACCTCTAGACACATTGCCTTTGTGCTCTTGTCTGGAAGAAGTCTCACTAGAACCATTAGACAAAGGAAACAATTTTTATTTGGCTTCATGCTAAGACAATGTTTTGTACCTGCATCCCTCTATACAGGGATAGACTGGCCAAATGTTGAAAACTTCAGAGAAGGATATGAGCCAGGGAGAGCTGGGGACTCACTCACTGAGTTACTGCTGGATAAGCTATGATGATCTGAGGTGGGTTTTGTCCAGCAGAGTTTTAGGCGATCCCTTAGCTGTCTATCAAAACCTCTAACAACAGTCATGATAGTAACAACATCTAATGTTACTGAGCTCTTATGACACACCTGCACTGTTAAACCTTCCAACAGTTCTGTGGGGTGGGGACTATCATTACATCCATTTTACAGATAAGGAAACAGAGGCAATGAGAGGTAAGGAACTTCCCATGGTCTCAGACCACATGATGTTATCTCTCAATCAGCAGGACAAGAGAATAAATAAATGCCTACCCACTACCATTTTTCTTAATTTTGCCAAAAAGCCCTCTCACAGCTAAATGAACAATACCTCAAAATGGAATGAGTCCAAGTTTTTTCAAGCACTCAATATCTAAAAACTTTTTCTGTCCGTCGTTACTTTTAAATTTAGAAAAGGTTTTTAAAACTACGTCTCTTGGTAATGGCAGCCTATAATCATTCTGCTCCAGGAATCCAGTGATGTGTTCAGAATATGTCATTTTCCCCTGTGACACTAATGGCAAAACCACATTCTCAACCAAACCAAAGGCTGACTGAGAGGGAGAAAGAAGTGTGGTCTCTCGGTTTCCACTCAGCAGTTGGAGCCAAGTGTTCTTGGCTTTCTCTCCACCTCCTTAAGCAATAAGCAAGATACTTAACCTCTTAACCCCATCTGTGAAATGCTGATGCTACGTCTTTATCTCTTTGTGAAAAGTATTTCCAAGCTCTAGTTTTCAAAAGGCCATGGAGATGAAACATGTAGAGGCCACAGGCTTTTGGGAATCTCTTTTCTTGAAGACATCAAAGAGGGTTTGGGTGGTGAATTATGTGTGCTTGGATTTGTTTTAAATGTAAAACTACACAAAAGTAAAATTGTGGGAAATCCTACAGTATTGCAACTAAGAACACAGACATTGGGGCTCTGCTTTCAGGCTTCTACACTTTTATATCAGAGTGGCCTGGAGCCTTCTTTGCCTCAGTATTCCCATCTATAAAAATACATGGTATAAAAAATAAGGTAATTCTCATAACAACCCTATTAGTTAGGTACTATTGTCATACTGATTATATATGAGAAAAGTATTCTAGGTTATTGATTATCATAATCCCTTAATAAAATATTATATACAGATTTTCTAAATATATCTAATAAAATAATATTATATCTATTATATATAGATATACACATATGTAGATGTATGTACATATATATTGTGATGGCTTCCTTTTAACATTCCAGAGCTAAGCAGCATAATATGTAGAAGCAGTGCATGCTGGGAGGCTATGTAATGCAATCGAAAAATCACTGGATTAAAAATTTTTAATTTTGTGAGATACAAAAAATTGCATTGCCACAGAGTATATAAATGAATTTCAGCAAATAATGCAATCTCTCTGGGAATCATTTTCCTTAGCAGTAAAATGAGGTCAGTGGGTTGAATAAGATATAATAATCCTTTGTTGTTATACTTTGTTTTTAATCTTGCAAAGTTTGGAAGAAAGGAGAAATTTCAAGTCAAAGGCAATGATCTTAGTTTACACATTTTAACTCTAGCTTCCCTTTCCAAATTGCTGTAGAAATAGCTAAACTAGTATAATAAGGATGCTATTTTTTCACTGTTGAAAAATAGGCAAGGGTCATACTTATGTCAGAAACTCAGAATTCCTGCACAATGGGAACCTGCTGAGGTCAGAGCAAGGGAAGGATCCACCATCCTAGGATCTCAGATCACAAGAAGTGGTAGTAGGTGAAGGGACAAGTTCTTAACAAAGGGATCGAACATCTACAACTGACCATCTTCCTTTAAACTAGATTTCTCCTTACTTTGGAAACACTGCTGGGTCTCTGAGAAAAAAGTTAAACTATGTATAATTTTTATCATTTTCTTTAGCCTGAGATTTTAACTTTTTTTTTTTTAACAAAGATCATGCATAATCCATAATAGAACTCACCCCAAATCCCATTTCTGAAAAACCTAGTTGACTTGACTATTTAGTCACTAAGCTCAGGAAAAGTCTCAGCAGTTGAGAAGAAGAGGACAAATTTTAGAAATTTGAGAAAAATCTCCCTTTGAAATAAAGTTATATAAGAAACAGGGGAACACATAACAAATTCTAATTCATATTTATGTTAAAGACATCCATCTCAAAAACAATAGCAAGGTCAAACACACATGAAAAAATTTAGAACAGGAAAATATTCACAAGGATTAAAGATATTATGTGTCAGTTGAAACTGTAATGAAAGTAGTGAAAAGTAAGTTGGGTTACTGCAAAACAAAACAAAAAACAAAATAAACAACTTGGGCTGGTGAATTATAGGACCTGATTTAAACATTCTTCCTGAACGGAAAAAAAATGAAGACAGATTTAAAAGTTATGCTTAGAATATAAAAGAGATGTTAGATAGATTTAAGAATTAATGAACAGACAGAAGAAACGTTATCATAAAGGAATAACAGAAGAAAAATGTTTTAAGCTGAAGAAGTTTAAGTCTTCGGATAGGATGGCTCAAGTACTATACAAAGTACTATACACAATTAATGAAATAACTCAGATCTAGATAGATTAGAATTTCAAAAAAATATCTAGGATAAAGAAAAAAGTTCTAAAAGCAGCCAGGAGAAGAAAACAGGCTACCCATGTAGGAGAAACCAATTATATTGGCATCCCTCCTTTATCTAATACATGTAAGTTGACTATGAATCACTGTCTTTTAAAAATTTAGGAGAAAATATAATAACTTTATTTTCGATTGAAATATTTACCTGGAGCCAAACTGAAAAAAAAAGTCAGATAAGCAGGGACTTAAACAGCTTAACATTCACACATCCTTTAGGAAAACCTTTTCTAAAGAAAATCTCAACAAACTGAGAAACTAAAAATATATAATAAAAACTTAAAGTCCTGGAAAGAAAGTATGTATGTATTCATACATATTCAATAAAATCAGTAAATTTTACAATAAGTTTAGATCATTATTGTTAATATGTTTATAAAATATAATGCAAATATTTCTTACAAAGAAATTCAGCAAGGAGAATCAATAGATATTATTTAACTCTTGCCATTAAAAAAGCAAGCAAAACTCATTGGCAACTGCTATTAGAATGCAAATGAAATTATACTTTTTAAATCACTGGAAAACTAGACAAATAGCAAAATAATAAAATACTGAATCATAAAATTTTAAAAATACACATAATAGAATGGATGAATACATTTAAAAACAAACATTAGGTAATTTGAATAGGGGAAATAAGAGAAAAAATAGTTTTATACAAATGTAGGATAGGGATATAACCAAATATATACTTTATTTGAAAAATTATAAAGAAATATGATACATTTAAAATATCAATACACTGGTAATGTCTACCACTTCCAAGAGTAGAAAGCATAATTCAAACCACAACATGTAAAAAACTGAGATAACTGCTAAAGAACTTCTTGAATAATGATTTAGGCCTTGATTGTTTTCCTCGAGTTCTATCAAACCTTGAACAAACAAACACTTTCTATATTAGTCAAGCTATTCTATAGCATATACAAAAAGATTGCCAAGTCATTTTTCCAAGCTCATATAATCCTTTTACTTCCAACCTGACAAAAGTCATATAAAATAAAGTCACAGAATATATTCAATATTAAATATTGATAAGTAATATCTTCCATCTTATAGTAAATCAAATCCAGAAACACAATAAAAAACAGCAAACCATGATAAATACGGTTTACTCTAGGAAATGCAAGATTAGTTTTTCATTAGGAAAACTTTGAGCAGCCAAGGAAATAGAAGAAAGATATACTTATTTTAGTATGGAAAAAGAGTATTTAATGAAGCCTAACTAATTCAGATAAAACATTTAAAAAATAAACTTTCATTTGAAGAATTATTTCTTAACACAGTAGATAAAATCTTTATGATGTCAACATCCGATAAAATACACAATTGTGAAATGCGATTGGGATTTAAAGGCTGAAAATTTTAGCCAACATAAGAAAACACACAGAAAGATATAATGGCTATAAGTATTAAAAAAGAGGATAGAAATTATCATTAATTATGAATACTACAATATCTTACTTAAAAACGACTTCAAAATTAACTGGAAAAAGTATTAGGACTAATAAAATGTTTCTTTAAAGTGGAGGGATAAAAAATAAATCTAAAAAACCTATTGAAAAACTATTGTTTTCTTCTAAACTAATATTTCTTAACCTTTCTGGGGGAGCAAAGGAGAGTTACAGGCCTCTCTGGATGCTAGCTATATGCTTTCTCCTATAGAAAACTTATTGACATGCACATAGTTCAACAGAAGCCCATGGTCCATCAACTATAGGTTCACTGATCTAGAGCAAACAGAAACAATTTATAAAATGTAACAGAAAAACATTTGATTCACAAGGGAAGCAAAACTTTAAAATGCCTGGGAAAGAAGTTCACAAACACTATAAGAGACTGATCTCAAGAAAAGAACACAATCTTACTGAGGCACATAAAAGAGAAGTGATATATCCTTAAATAAGAAAATAAGCACAGTAAAAAAATGCACTGCCATTGTTTCTGAGGTCAATCTGTATTTTTCACACAACTCAAGTGAATATCCCAAGTACATTTTGGAGAACAAAAAAATTATTTAAAATGTGTGTGGTTGGAAAAATCCATTAAAGACCAAGGAGATTTTCACCCAAGATTAGAAATGAGGAAGAATTGGCCCTCCAGATGTTAAAACTAATTAAAATAATGTGGTCCGAGTATAGAAACAGACAGAAAAACATAACAGAATAACAACAGAATAGAAGACCCAGTAATAAATCCAAGTTTATCAAAGAGTTTAACTTCAAGTGGTTGGTAAAAGATATTCCACAATGGTAATGGAAAAACTGGCTAATCAACTGAAGAAAAATGTTGGCAGCTGGTCTTACAGTTTACATGATAATAAATTATAGAAGAAGTAACTATTTAAATTAAAAAAAGAAGTAAAAATACTATAGGTAAAGGTAGTCATAAAAAAACAATGAATTAAATAAATAAGTAAATAAATATTACCCCAGACCTAAGGAAAAATTAAAAAACAAAAAGAACAATGGCAGCCCAGTCACAATTATTAACAGGGATACTAAATGTCTATATAATATATAGAAACTAAAATTAAGATATACATTAGAAGAATATATCATAGCCCAATATAACCAGAAATACAAGAATAATCCAATACCAAAAATGTTTTTTAATAAATTTCACTGTCCTAGTAGGTAAAAGAAAAAAATGACCATTTAAATAGATGGCAAAAATGAACCTGACTAAATTGAACATTTATTCCTGATTTCTTTTAAGTAAATAGTTGGACTCCTTGTTATAATCTCATTTCCAAATGATGACACATGTAAAGTTAGGAACAAGACCATCCTTGATGTCTTCAGGAAATCATATGTAGTAGTTACTAAATTACTCTAATAGTATTTAAATTGACTTACACACTTCTTTATACTAATAAAGTAACCTACAAAATTTGTTATAGTTTGCCAATTGTTCAAACCGATGAAGCTAAAAAATTTTGGAAGAACAACATGATATAATGTAATAAACAGTAGTTGGACAAAATTTAGAATTCAGAATCTTAATGCTAGTTCTGCCAATGACTAGTTATTTGACCCCAGAAAGTTATTGAAACTTTTTGAACCTCAGTGTCTTATCCGTAAAATAGAAGTAACAGCAGCCAAGATAGAGTATACTTGCTACTGTCTATATCTCTTGCTGATTACAACAAAAAACTTCGAATAAAGTAAAAAAATAAATGAGTGAAGACTCTGAAAAGCAAACAAAGCTGGTGGATTGGGGAGGAAAGTTAAAACCTGCAGAAATGACTTGCACAATGGTGAGTTCTAGGATTCCCCCACTTCCTTTCCTTTCCGGCTTTAACCTGAGACTGAATCTTAGTCACATGACAGTGGCCTGGGATGTCTCCTAAAAGGGCAAGAAAATCTCTATATTTCTGGGAACCTCTGGGAAAGGGGGCCCATATGGTTTAAAGAATGTGGGGAGAATCCTCATTTTTACTTCTCTTTTATTACTCCTGACTTTGCCAACAATAGCCTCCGTGGAGAGCTGGATGGCAGCAGTGTGGGTGGTCAAAACTCCAAAAGAAATCCCATTTTTCTTGCTAGAGAAATTGGGAAGGAAGGCCTTAGCAATCCAGACAGTGTGAGGGGAATCTTAGAGAAAAGGGATCTTCTTGGAGAAATGGACTTCTCTAATTCTGTATATAAAACTGTATAAGTCCTAGGCTTATCCTGGAACTGCACGTGTGCAGCTGTGGACTTAGGATCCAAAAGAGTGTAGGAAAGATTGAACTGCCACGGAAACCACATAGTGTCTTTACCCACAAAAGAGATAGAACTTGTGGTCTGAACCAAACCAGGGTGATTGCTTACTGAAGCAAACAACGGGAAAAAATCCCTTTCCATAGGATTTAAATATGATCCAGAATCTAAACAACCCAAATTCAAAAACTGTCATGATATACTTTATTTTGACGTACAAAGCACCTTAGAAAACGTGACCAATTCTGAAGGAAAAAGACAACTGAGATGCCAATCCTGAGATGTTGAAATTATAAGACAAATTTTAAAGCAGCTACAATAACTATTCTCTATGAGGTAAAGGTCAACAAACTTGAAATGATGGAAAGATATAAATTCACAGCAGAGAAATAAAAACTTTGAAAAAGAACCAAATAAAAATTTTAGAACTGAAAAACGAAATATATAACAAAAAATTAACACTGTACTCCAGTCTGGGTAACAAAGTGAGACTCTGACTAAAAAAAAAAAAAAATTTAAGTGAATGAGCTCAACAGTAGAATAAAGACGACAGAGGAAAGAATCAGGGAGCTAGAAGACAGATCAATAGAAATTATTCAATGTGAAGAACAGAGAAGAAAGATGGACAAAGAAATGAACAGAACATCAGAGACACATGGAATAAGGTCACAAAGATTTAACATTTGTGTCATCTGAGTCCCAGAAGGAGAGGAGAAAATGATTGGTGCAGAAAAAAATACTTGAAAAATAATGGTTGCAAACTCCCCATATCTGGTGACAGACTTATTTATAGATTCAAGAAGCTTAGCAAAGACAAAATAAAGTAATCTGAAAGAAAACCATGCCCACAGTAGTTCTGCAGATGACTAGACACACGTTCTCAGAGCTTCTCAAAATGCTTGGCCGATATTGAAGTCACACAGGCTTCTTGGATTTTATGATTCTCTGTTGAACAGAAGGTAGTAAGGTAAACTGGAAAGAATGTGGAGCCTGGGTAGGGCCTGAGTTTTGCTTGGTGTCCTTAGGAAGGGGATACTGCCTCAGTTCCTCCTTCTGTTAATAAGGAATCAAAAACTCCTGTTTTTTGAATGGGGGTTTTGTGCATCTCAAATGACATGCATGCATATAACAGACATATAATTATTGCTGAAGGAGTAACAGAAATGGAAAATTTCTACATGGCACAGAGCACTCTTTTTGTTAAAGATGGGAAATAAAGGCATGGAGGAAAATGGGAACTAGTTCAGATTTGCTGATTTGAGCCAGAAAACCTTACTCCATCCTATTAGTTATATTCTCACTTCTATATGTTATAATAGAATGTTATAGAATAAAGTCTCCTTCCCTCCCTGTACTTGCCCTTCTTCCTTTGCTTTTTCCAATATGCCCATATATGTCTGCCAATAATCCCATGTGACCTGCATGGTGCTTCTCTCATATGGGCTACATCATTATTTAAAAGTGCACGGTGTCATTAATGGGGGAAAGTGGTCACCTCCACTCCCCAGGATACCTTCCTAACTATGAATAGATGACATATCTCTGTTACTGCTAGTTTTCATCTGCAAGTAAAATGTGATAAAACCCCAAATAATATTTTTATTAAGTTAGGTCTAACCATTCCTTTTATGGCAACAACATTCTTCTATACCTGATTCAAATTTCCATTAATTTTGCAGTACTATAAACCCTCTTTCTATTCCTTTCCTGGGTAATTACGAATGATAAAATATTTCAAGCTCTTACCTTTCTCACATGCACTTATTATATCTCTGAAACTTTAATCCACAAAATAAATCTAATTTAAATAGAAGAAAATACAGTCTCCCAAGAATTTGGTTTGCTAACATTTTGTTCCAAGTTAGCAACTGAATCACCAATCAGATGTAAAATTTATCTTAATGTGATTTAGTTATTCATAAAATTTCACCAACATCAGGAAATTCTATAAAAAGTCACCATAGAGCAAACTAGCAGAACGCCATGTACAAAGTTAAAGGCTTAGGTTAAAAGAGGGAACTATTAGATTAAAATGATCAACAGATCAAGGCTGGCCTTATGGCACAAATTTCAGGGCCACTCAGGGAGCAATGGCTTCTTTAATGACAGGAATGAGAAGTATCCTTACCTGTCTTCTGTCAGTTTCATTAAGGTTGTTCCTCGAGTAGAGAAGACAATAAAGGACATTCTTAGCTGTGGGCTGGAAAGAAAAAGAAGCTCAGTTAGGTGAGACAGAAAGACTGCGGCATGACATTCCCATTAGGGTTCCTCCCTGCTGTTCCCTTTCTGTCATGGTTGCTAGTGCTGAAGACTCACAACCCACAGGAGGCCTCCAAGGCTGGTGCTGCAGGTGTTGCTTGGCCAGCAGTGGACGTGAAGTGTGAACCAACAAGAAAACCTGTTGCGCCTGTCTGGAGGCTGCTTCTGACCAGACACAACCACTCAGTGAGTGTGGATTTTAAGAAAGGTAAATTCCATCATGGTCCTGTGTTCTGTCTGAAGAAGTATGCCTCTAGAAGGGGACTGGTCTATAAAAGGTGGAACCCCAGTAGACAAAATGCATGTGTGTATAAAAGGAGGACATAGACAAAATTTGACCATGTCCCCACAGTAGTCTATATATTCTATTCAATAATGAAGAGTTGCAACTTGATGCCATCAGCCATTAACATCATACAATTAACTACTTTTGCTCTGAAAGAGGAATGGCCTTCTAATTTCGCCTTGGCTTCCAAGGAGGCTCTCCTATAAGGAGAGAAAATGCTGACTGGACACAAGAATATCTATTCCAGTTGGTGGTTATACTTCTCATTATTAATAAGCAAACTGGCATGGTTTTTATATGGCAGCGCTCAGGAGCACTGTCAACATCAATTCATGTTCTAGGAGACAGAACCACTCTCAGCTAAAAAGCAAGCGTGTTTCTGAGTCTGCAAGATGGACTGTCAGACTACAGTGGATTCAGCAATGGAAAGCCATCCTGTGGGGCCGATTTGTTCAACTATGATACCACTAACCTATTTCTTCACAATGCAGTAACCTCCCACACCTGATCTGGCTCCAAGACTTAAAGTTCTCACTTCCCCAAATGTTTATGAAACCTGACCTCCCCCATCTCTTAGTATAGGACCCTGGCCTCAACTATCTGACCACTGCAATTGTTTCCTGGTTGGTAACTGCCTAGCATCAGTCTTGCTCCAATTCATTCTTCACACTGCTCCCAGAATTATTTTCCTAAAGTTTAAATTACATCGTGGCCAGGTACAGTGGCCTATATCTGTAATCCTGGCACTTTGGGATGCCAAGGTAGAAGGACCATTTGAGTACAGGAGTTCAAGACCATCCTAGGCAACAGAGCAAGACCTCATCTTCCCAAAAAAGTCAAAAAATTAACCAGGCATGGTGATGCACACCTATAGACCCAGCTACTTGGGAGGCTGAGGTGAAAGGATCACTGAGCCCAGGAGTTTGAGGATTTTGAGGATGTGGTAAGCTGTGATCATGCCACTGCACTCCAGTCTGGGCAACAGAGTGAGACCCCTGTCCAGAAAAATAATAAATAAATGAACGAATAAATAAATCTTGTCACTTATCTGATATAAAACCCCTAATGGCTCCTACTCCCGCCAGGACAAAGTCTAAATTTATTACCATATGTCTGATGTACCTTTTTAAGCCCTTAGCATGGTGTTTAACACTTGGTAGGAGCCAAAACACTACCTGGTGGATTAATATTGGGCTCTTGTGAAATGGACCTCAGTTTTCTGTCCATGATGGTTTGCTCCCTGATACTACCTCACCAGTGCTAGGCCAGCAGGACACCATGTCTTAAGTGAAAAGAATAGCAATCATAATGATTGTTTAGTACTATAATAATGGCTATCTGTATCAAGTTCCTACTATATGCCACCATTATCGTAAGTGATTTCCATGTATGACCTCATTACACTTAGAACAGCTCTGAGACTGGTACTATTATTATTCCTATTTTCCGTAAAAAGAAATGAGGCCCAGAAAGATGAAGAAATTTCCCCAAGATTACACAAGGAGGAAGTGGCAAGCTTGGGGCTTGAAACCAAGTGTTCTGATTCTAGACCTTGGGCTCTTAGCCACTGTGCTATGCTGCTCCCTTCTATCAAGTTCAGCTCTGGGAAGAATGAATTTGAAATGTGGGATTTGTAGGTCTCCAAGCAGCCACTGGCATATAAGTCTAGGTAAGTGGCACAATTTTAGAGTCATTAGCATGCTGACAGGGGCAAAGTTGTTCAGAGAGCATGTAATCAGTAAGAAGGGAAGTGAACCCAATACAGAACCATCATTGGAAGGGCCAGCCAAGGTCAGCGAAATGATATGAGAACCAGAGACGGGAGGAGAGTTTCAAGGAAGGATAAGTCTGCATCCAACGAAACTCTTCTATGCAGCAGACTAAGGATTGCAAGAGTCTCACTGGACTTGTCCTGCAGGACATCCATTAGTGACCTTGGTTACAGCAAGCAGGTGGAGGGTGGCGCCAGTTGGTGGCAGGTTAAGAAATGAATAAGAAGTAAGCATAAGGAGATAGTGAGTCTTTAAAGATATGTGAATGAGAAATCAGTGAAGAAATAGGGTCGTATCTACATATAGGAAGACGTAATCAAGATATTCTTTGTCCTTGTTTTTTTGGGACCAGGGCAGAAGAGATGAGTTGATATCTGTAGACTGTGGAGCAGAAGAAAGGTAGAGGAACATACAAGAGAGAAACAAACACCTGGTGGAGATGGGAGACAATGAAATAAATGGGACTAAAATGGAGAGATTGGCCTTAAATAAGAGGAATACTTGGATCTCAGAGACTGATGGGAATGACATATATGTATTTTTTAGGAGTAGATTGGAGCTTGTCTGCTACTCTCTGGATTCTCAATGAGGTCCTTCGCTGATAGTGACGAGTGTGAGAGGTAGGTTGAAGGCTTGAGGAAAGTGGTGAAGCATTAGAATCATTATTAGAAAAGTGGGACGGGATCAGAAAAAAGTCAAATCAAAGGACTTGAAATATCATAAATCCCATTGAAATTAGAAATAATACATTTGTGCTGGCATCAGTCACTGTTATTGAATAAATATACTTCCTGTAGTACCAGTTGCCTTAGACTATTTATTACAATAAATAAACAAATAAAAATCATCCATTCACTCACATATTCAATAATACTGACTGACAAGCACTATGTGTCTGGCACTATTATGGGCACATGGGCTGTAGCTGTCAAGAGGATTCAGTCCCTGCCTCATGGAGTTTGCATGACAATAAGGAGGTCTTGGTCTCACACTTCAAGGGGGTCCACCACCAAGGAGGGCTAGAAGAGACAACCAGAGGAGAATGCCTTGTGGTCTGGATTAGGCCATGTCAACTTCCCTGGTCCTCAATCTCTTCGTCTATAAAGCAAGGAGATTGGATTAAGTGTTCTCTTGATCCCCTTCCCCTCCCTCTCCACTCCAACATTCTTTGCTTCTGAGAAAGTAAAGAGTCTGGAATTGCTAGGGGAACTGGGAAAGAAAGATGTTGTATGCCCACTCGAAGTCAGGTGCTGGGCTAGTTGGTTTGCACATGTTTTCTTTTATAGGCCTCACGTGTAAATTAGGTTTCAGCCAAGGTAAGTGAATTGCTATGGTTGCACAATGGAACTTGGATTCTAGTTCACGTGTGCCTGACTTCAAAGCCTATTCCACTAGACTCCTCTGCTTCAGAGGGAAGAGAAGGCAAGAAGAAGGAGCAGATACTGTCAAGGGTCTGGAAGCAGATTTGTTTTATTCACTACCAAGGACCAACGGATGAAAGTACAGGAAAGGATATTTTGGCTTAATGACAAAAAGACTTTGATGAAAACTGAAATTGTCCAACTATTGTTTCCCTCAGAATGCAGCAACTTCTCACCAGAACTATGCAAGTTGAGGGTTATTGAATACCTCCTATGATATAGCTTGGAAAGCTGTTCCTTTCGATTCGAAGTTTCTATGAGTCTCTTAAATATTTTTTTAACATCACCCATATATTTGTTTCTCTCCTTCCCTGTACTTTTTTCCCCTTTCACCTCTCAGCATTTGTTTTTCTTCCAGTCATCTGGGTAGATGTTCCTTGGCATTGTTGGCATTGCAAAGAGGCCACCTCCTAACCCTTTTTCTCTAATTAGGCAGGGAGGTATGTGTTGAGACTGTTAACTGAATTTGGAAAGAACAAGTCTGTTAATACCTAGGACTCAGAAGATAACCTGTATTCTGAAACAAAAATCTTACTCAGAGAAGAACTTCTTGGTCACTCATATAAACTGGAGGACCCTACAGAGGCCATCTGGCATGAAGAGGAGCTGTGTCAGTATTTACAATGATTGGACCAATTTTATCAAAGGTCTTGACATCTTGCTTCAAGTACATCCATGAAAGCTGTCACAGTTGTGTTATCCCTAGAAGACTGTCCACAAGGAGGGCATAAGGACCTCCTTTCCTTTCCTAGTGAGCATCCGTACTTGCTGGAAAGCAGTATCTCTAGGACTCCCACAACATTTGCAGTGACTATGTTCAAAACTGCACTGCCTTGCCTGGGAAAACGGTATTGACATACTCAGAGGATTCTCTTAATAGGACATATAGCTAGGGTGACCAGCTGTCATGGCTTGGTCAGAACTAAAGAGGATTCCTAGGACATGAGACTTTTAGTGTTAAAATTGGGAAAATTCTGGGCAAACCAGGAAGAGTTGGTCATTCTACACCCTGTACACCCTACACACGAGTCTAGCTAGAATGTGCCAATTTCCCCAGCCTGAGGCACTGTGCAAGAACAATTTTAATGATCTTTTATAAGAATGTATTTTTCAATAAAGGAGGGAGAAGATTAAATATTTTAGTCTTATAATCAAATCTGGCTCCTCCTGAAAACATGAAGCCCATAGTTACTCCAATAAGTGGCAAAGATGAAAACCAAGTAAACAGTCTCTGGTCCAAGACATGAGAGACTACCATTATCAAAAAGCATCCCAAAAGTAGTTAGCAGTTAGTCGAATAACAAACAGGGGCTGGTTTTACTCATGGCAAGAATTGCAAGTGAACAAAAGCATCGTTTCTCACCTGATGAATTTATGAGCCAACTGTTCCACAAAGTAATAGATTTCATTCCAGTGGTGTAGTACACTTCCTGATCTGGGAAAACAAAAGCAGATGTTGCTTGACTCCGGTGTTCATGTGTCTTTTCCTTGTATTATTTCTCTTCACATTCTGGTATTTTTACATTTGATCTAGCCATTATCTAGACTCATTATTTGCAAACTATATAACTTGGAAATTATTTTAAGGGCTACTTAAACCTCCGTTAGAGTTCTTATTAAATAACTCCCTCACTTTACCTTCTACTACCTCCACTCCACAAACCCAAACAAATCCTGAAAAATAAAAATAAAAACAAACCCTGGGCCCCAAAAGATTCACAAGTGAATTTCACATCTTTGAGAAACAGTTATTTTTGTGCTATGTTAATAATTTCTCTGATTGGAGAAGAAAAACTATTTCAATTCATTCAAATGAAGTTGGCATAAACTAAGATAAACAAATGCCACACCCCAAGAGTCCAATTTCATTTGTAAAAACAGATGCAGAATCTCTAAGTAAACTATTAGCGAAACTAATCCAGCAGGAATCCAAAATAATAATAATTAATAAACTGGTGGAGTTTATTTCAGGAAGATGCTGATAGTTTAACAATTAAGAAATTCTAATGTAATTAGTCATAATAAAAGAAGAAAAACTATACAGGCTTTTGTTATATTAAAAAGGGGTCCTCCTACTGACAAAAGAGGGATACTATTTCCCTAGAACACGAGGAATCATAGATTTTAGATTTTAGATTTAGAAAGGGGTTTCTTTATTTCCAAGTTTGACTTCTGTTTCACTTGAACCATCTCCTATAGCTTTAATTCTGCTTATAAGTATTTTCCACAGTGTTGGTACTCAGTCTGTTGCAGTGGGCTCCTGTTAGTTTTTTTTTTTTTTAATTGAAACCCACTCTTTTCTGTAGCTGTGATGCCTCCTTCCTTCACCAGAGACTCTATTTCAGCTGAGCTCTGCATTTCTGCCTGCCATTCTAATAATTGTTGAGGTTAGAGTTTGTTTCTTCTACTTAGACATTTTATATTGCAAACATTTTCCACTGGTTTCTGATTACTATTATTTTTTATGTACTCATTTGCAATTTACAAATAACTTCAAGGAAATATTTGTTGCTATTTTTCTTTGTTTTAAACTATATTATAGACATTTAATAAGATTTTTTTGCCTTCCTTTTCATGGTACAATATTCCCAAGAATTCTCATTTGGGTTGGACATATTCTACCTCTATAAGGATAATTTATTTTTCTCTGATCCATATCCAGAAATGATGTATTTGTCTGACCTGAACAAAAGTAATACAATATGCTCAGGTCATACAATGAAAAACTCTATGTCACAAGGATGTCCCACTTTCCCAAAGTTAATCTATTAACTTCAATTATGGGAAAAATCTTTAAACTTAAAAAACTGATTTTAAAAATAAAGTTTAAAAGTTTTAAAGCAGTCAGGGCAATTCTGAAAAGGAAGAACAGGGAGAAAGAGCTTGCCCTATCAGACTTAATGACCCTAAACGCATGACACATGATATAACAGTAGAGTCAATGGGATAGAATAGGGAGCCCAAATGCCAACCTATGTGAAAGAGATTGATTTATGGAAGAGGGAGATTAAACCCTTTAATAAATGTTGCTGAGAAAATTGGGTGCCTAATTGAGAAAAAAATCAGATTGGAATTTCATACCAGATGTAACCCTAGAAGTATTCAAAAATGAATGAGAAAAGCACAACATCAAATCTGTTGTATGAATTATAGATATATACGTCCTCAATTCAGTGAAGGGTTTCTTAAACCAGATATAGAAAGTAGAAATTGTTTCTCAAGAAAGAGATAATTTTGACTTCCTGATGTGTCTAAATTTTGGAATGACAAAAAGATACCATAAACAAGCCAAAAGACAAGAAAAGAATGAGAGATGTTCACAACAAATGTAAAAGGCAAAAGATTAGTGTCTAGGATATGTGAGTAGGTGGTACAAGTAAATATCAAAATGGTAAACAATAGAAAAATAGACAAAGGGTCAAAACAGGTAATTCCTTGAAGGGTGGTAAATAAGCATATGAAAAACATTAAACTCCTCTAGTAAATAAAGAAATGCTTATTTAAACAATTGTGACATACTACTTCATACCATTCAAATTGGCAAAAATTAAAATGTCTGACAATCCTAAGTGTTGGTGAGAATACGAGTAAACAGGAATGCTCATACATTGCTGATAGACACGGAAATTGAAATAAGTACTTTGGAGGGCAACTTGGCAATACATAATGAGGTTAAAGAGAAGCATTTCCTATGACCAGCAACTCTGTTTCTTGGTTTATACTCTCCCATGCAAATAAGGGAATGTACAGAAGGATTTTTTCATAGTGACGGTCATTGTTCCATTGCTTGGTAGAGAAAAAAATTATAAATAACCTGTATATCCATCAGTAGGTAATTTCTGTGAATATATTCACACACATTATTTCTTGAAAAAATAAAAGTGTGAAAACTATGCTAACATTTGTTCATTTGATGTGCAGAACTCATGAGTGTCCATTATATTATCCTTTGTTCTTTTCTGAAGAACACAGATTGTTCTAGAATCTCATAAAGTGGACTGTACATGGTGAAAAGATAGGAATTCAATCCTGGATCCCTCTTCACTTATGAAAAATATTAATTATACTATAGCACATTATATTTTCATGTGCTAACCTCAAACCCTACTTTGGATAATTTGTGATGATATTTGGCATGACCAGCGATAGAAAAATAATCCTGGGAATTTTGTATTTCTTAATAACTATCAAAAATAACATCACCCAGCACCATTCTGGGCTCTTCCAAAAACTCAAAGTTGAGTGAGAAAGACAGAAGAATTAAAGTGCAGCATGTGGTGACAAGTGATGCAGTCGAGATCTGTGCGTCTGGAACAATGAAAAGAAAATGGTTCATTTTACTTGAGCAGGCTTGGAAGGGGTGTGGTCTTTAATCTGGATCTTGAAGGACAGGTAGAAACTTGTGAGTGAGGAAGGCAAGGGGAGAAAGAGCATCTTTGGAATAAAACACCGAAGCTGCCAAGACAGGCTATGCCTGGGGAAGAGCAGGCAGTTTCATGTGGAAGCACCCATGGAGCCCATAGAGAAAGTGGTGAGGAGGCGCTGGGGGCTCCTCCTGCCAAAGGCAACCCTTTTCAGTTCCATTTGCTCAGCCTTTATACATATTCCATCTGCTTGGGACACTCACTATCCATACTGGCAAACTCCTCATTCTGCAAGACTCAACTCAGTCTCTGGTGCTTCTGACCAATATAGACAGGGCTCATTGCCCCTGCCTCATGCTTTTAGGGCACTGTGTGCATCTCTCTGTCAGCACCCTCTGGTATTGGGTTACAGTTGGTCTTAAAGAAATTTGCCTCCTGAGAATCTACCTGTTTGATGGATGAAAAAAAGAAGAGCATGAAGAGGAGAAGCCTCAATTGCTTATGGAAGCCTCTTGATCTTTTGCCAAGTGGACATCACCTGTTCCACCTTGGCTTGAATAAATACCCTGGCTTTGGGACTCAGATGACTCCAGCCAAGTCCTGTGACCTTATGTAAACTAAGGAGGCTTCAAAGATGGGTCATTAAATTTAGAGTATAGATCCTTGGTGACTGGGACTACCTAATCATCAATAATAGATCTCTGAGCTGAACGGCAGCTGAAGTCTCCCATGGGTGCACCCAAACTACACATCCTAGCCCTGGGATTTTAAAGCTTTGGAAATTGTCTTGCATGAAGACCCAGCCATCTTCCTGGACAAGCTTTACTTGTATACTTCAAATCACATGGACTGCTCCTGGCTGCTCTCCTTCAGCCAAGGGGGCGGATGCTCTGGTCCTGGGAGTTCCCTGTGAGGGTCTGGCAGATATGGCCCAATGCTGTCCAGGTGCCTCAGAAGAGGCACCGCATGACTAGCTATAAGCCATAGTGCAATCCAGAATTCTACAACCCCTTTCCATTGCAATCAAGACATTTCCTAAAACACCAGCCATCAGTCCCCACTTCTGAAATGCAATGCTATTTTTTTGGTCCATGCAACCAGTGCAATCAATCTCTGAAATTTTAGTTACTGAGGAGTGGGGTAAAATGACTAGGGAGGTATCCCACACCTTCTCAATCTATGTCTGATCTCATCAGCAGACAATTTCTGCAGTGAGGAAATTATACTAGGAGAGGTAGCATGTTGGTGAAAGAGGAACTTGAACTAGAATCGGGAGACTCTTCATGACTCTCTGCTTAAGGAGCAGGGGTTTAAAGTAAATACTTTTTGGATTACTGTTTCTTTATCCTCAAGGATTGACTCTACTTCACAGCCATATTCAGCTTGCATTTCTTTAGTCCTTAAACAGGGTCACCCAATGGTAAGTCATCCTTTCTTTTGTCTTAAAACATTTCATTTTCACTATTCTTCTACCTGACTGACATGTAAAATTTATACAATTTTGGCATTCACCTAACCTGTTGATGCTAGATGTACAAAGAAAAAATTTAAAATATCCTTGAGTATTGAGAAAAGTCTAGATCAATCAGAAACTTTCTTGCTAATGGTTAGATGCTGCATTTTCTCAAGAAAAATAAAATAAAATGAGACCCCTCCTAAGACAAAAATGAAGGCAAGGAGGTATTAACAGGCTTCCCATCCTATCTCTGCTAATAGCTTCCCTGTCACTGTTGGGGTTTGCTGTTTCATACTATGTAAGTGATCATTCTTTAAGCAATTATTTAAACCTTGACCAAATTATACTGCCTTTGAGCCATGCCATACGTGAGATGTACATTGCCTGCTTCCTCAAGTATTAACAGTAAAAATATAACCTAATATTCTGTGAGCCAAACTGGTTTTGTCTTCTCTGGCTTATTCTGGGATTCCAAGGGTCTCTACTACTAAAGGAGCAAATAAGTATAAGGCTATCTGGAACCGCACCTTGGACTCCTTCTACTCTTTATTACTGAGCCTTCCTTACCCACATATGCAGGCTTTGTCCTTCCCAAGATCAGACCACTCCTTGGAAGAGGAAAGAGCCCAGTGTCTGCTGCTTATGGTTTTAGCACAGCAGCAAACTTGGTAGGGGTACTGCTCATATTTCTTTAATCCAAATCTCCAGTGGCAGGAGGCTCGCCTGCCTGGTACCACAGTCCACTCTCTTGCCTACTCGCAGACCACAGCTGGACTTCCTATCCCTGACCTCTGGGACCTCAACTAGACTCCTGTCCCTCTCCCATAAGAATAGATATGTTGGGTCTACGACTTAGTTTGGACTTTCTGTTGAAGTATGCATGTCTCACCTGCACTTGGCCTCGTGACTGATTTTCCAGTTTGGAAATTGCTTGAGTAGTTACTCCTAGAATAATCAACCCAATGTAGTTTAGACTCTTGGTTTTTTCTCAACCCTGAAGACTGACGTGAACATCAAATCACTGCCAGGAGAAACCAGGTGTTGGGTGGGGAGATGGTCCAGATTGGATCCAATTCCTGGTTCTCTCTACCCTACAAAGTGTAGAAAAACCTAATTCCTCATGCCAGTATGTTTAAGAGTTAATGACCCTAAATCCTTGCTATAGAGTCCTGATAGCATCTTCATGTAGTATGGCTCACCCAGCCACTATTACCAAAGCTGCAAGGTGGAAATAAAAAATTCCTTCCAAGCCCAAATATATTGTACACTGTTGTTCATTTTCTTTTCAGAATTGCATTTAACATGTAATTGCTGGGCAAACCTTAGTCACAGACAGTTACAGTGCCATGTACTAGAAATAAGTGGATGTGAAAGGTCTTTGATTTTTACTTAGCTAAGTCCTAACTCAAATGCAGCTCCAGGCCCTGAAGAATTCCACAGGCTGGCTTGGTATCAGGATGGTGCAAAGGGTTCAGGGCCCTCCTTGGAATTTTGTACCTCTGTTTCACTGTATAAATCTCAGCAAAATTTGGAATTCGAGTAGCCTCCCAAGAATTTTGCTTGAAGACAGTCTTACAGAGTTCTCTGCCTGAAGATTCTTTCAATACACTGGGGTCCACTTGAAACCAGAGTCAGTGCCCTCCCACACTGTCATCTGACTTGGTCTTACAGAAGGGCTCACCGAACCATGGGAAAGGAAAGTCACCATTCCTCACTACTAGTCCCATAAGGTCACTACTGAAGGCAGATCCAGAGTTTTTTTGTTTTTTTTTTAACTTATTTTTGTTTTTCTAGGCTCTCTCCAGTGTTTGGAACATGATAAGAAGTTAAGAAACTTTTGTGACATTGTACTCACTGGGTGTTCCCAGTGTAGGATTCTGCATGGAACCTGGCATTGCCCTCAGGTTACTGTTCAATTACATCCAAGGGTCTAATATGCAAATAGGATTAAAATAAGAACTCCAAATCTCATTCTGACTTGTTTTCTGCAATGCATTATTTTCTGTTTATGTGAGTTTCCAAACCTCCTTGTGGTTAAGTTCCTTAGAAAACACAGGCTCTTTCTATTAGCCACATGCACAACAAGAGTCAGAAAGAATCAAGTTGGCCACATTGAATTTACACTGTCCCTCCTTCTTTTGCACAAAAATTAGAACATAATAAAAGGGAAAAGGAAAGCTTGCAGTTAGAACCATCACTCAGGAGTTTTTTAATCCTGGAAGAGCAGAGCAGCTCTGAGGATGGAAATTACAAAACTGTCAGTCCCTACTTTTCCTTAGCCCCACCCAGCTGAAGTCATTGATGTCCTCAGCGACCCACTTGGGTCCCCAGCCAATCCTGGAAGGGTACGGATATGTTCAGCAGCCTGGGGTGCATATAAGTGGGACCCACAATTAGTTCTGCTGTCAAAGACCCTGTGTTCATCTGCTGTTGTTCCCTCTCTTTCCTCTCCCCAGTTTCTTCTGTGACCTTCCTCTCCTTCTTCCTAGTCTTGCACCACACCCTGACTGGCTGGAGTTCTAAACCTGACCCAGACCCTCAGGCCTTGCCCTCCTACTACTGTTGAGGGTCACAGTCAAGCCTCCCTCCTGCTTATAAAGCTTGTCCTTGACTCTTGTCTCCACTCCAGCTTCTTTAGATACCAACAGAGACCCCAAACAAGTCACTGAGTACTATACTTTGAGTTGGGGCCACCTACTCTGCTCCTGTCAGCCCCACCTGACTGACTTGTGATGAACTTTGTTAGTCAATCTAACTGATGCCTATGAAAACAATTACTCGTAAACTGCAGAATGTAACTTGTTAGAGATTTGGGAAATCAGTTTGGTGAGATGTGGCTGATATATTTTTTTAAAGAATAGGATAGAAATATCAGACTATACTACATACTGTAACAGAAAGAATGCCACACAAAACTTTTGGTCAATTATGTCTAAGTATCGTGTGTGTTTTGTGTCAAGATGTAAAATGTATTTTCTCTTGTGGATCATGATAAAAATGATATCATAACAAAATATCTACTTTCATCTACACTCTGCCTTTCCCAACACACGCGAGCGTGTGCTTACATGCCAAGGAAAAGCCTAAAACCATTTTCTCACATCAACTATTGGTACTTTTGGTTCAAATTCAACACAAAAGTGTTGTTAAGAACACAGACTATTGGTTAGTTGCCCGTAAGACATTTCCCATAATTGAAATGCACAGTTGTGGCTCCATTTCTCACACTTGCCAGCGTCCCTGAGATGTCACTTGGGAGGAAGTGACTCAGAATGAGGGTACCAAAGGAGAGGATTTTAAAATACTGTATTATGAAAGCAACATGCTCATTGTTGGAAATATTGAGGGGTGCAGGGGATGGAAAGACAAGCAAAAGAAGGAAAATAAACCCATCATCTCACATCTCAGATGACTACATTGCCCACACTATTGTGACTCTACATTCAGACTTTTCCCAAGCATATACACTTTGTGTATTTATTTGTTTATTATTTACTTATTTATTTTTTGAGTAGGAGTCTCACTCTGTTGCCCAGGCTGGAGGGCAGTGGCACGTTCACAGCCACTGCAGCCTCGTTCTGTTGGGCTCAGGCAATCCTTCTGCCTCACCCTTCCAAGTAGCTGGAACAACAGACATGTGCCACCATGCCTGGCTAATTTTTCTTGATTTATTGTAGAGATGAGGTCTCACCAAGTTTCCCAGGCTGGTCTTGAACCTGTGGACTCAGGCAATCCTCTCACCTCAGCCTCCCAAGGTGTTGGGATTATAGGCGTAAGCCACCATGCCATTTTATAGATACACTATTTATAGATACACTATTACTGGAATAATTCCTTGTTGTACATTTAGTAAGTTTTACTTTTTCACTTATAACAGCATTATGATGAACATTCTTTACATACAGATCATTTCATACATAATGGAGGTAATATATTGAAACTTTTACTGTGCTTTTCTCTTTGGCATTTGCACAGAAAGTGACCTAACACACCCTGGACAGTCCAAGGCAACTATCTGCCAGCGTCTACAGTAGAGAGAGGTAGGGGATATGCTTTTCCCAACAGTGATTAGAGAAGATGGGGAAAAAAGTTAATATTTGAGATTCAAAACATGATTTTTGCAGCAACACAGTTGGTTTGGAAATGAGACTTTGTCAAGAGAAGCTGGCTGGGTGCAGTTGCTCATGCTTATAATCCCAGCACTTTGGGAGGATTGCTTGAGGCAAGGAGTTCAATGCCAACCTGGGCAACATAGTCAGACCCTGCCTCTACAAAAAATTTTTTAAAAGTAAGGGGTGTAGTGTCATGTGCCTGTAGTCCCAGCTACTCAGGAGGCTGGGGCAGGAGGATGGCTTGAGCCCAGGAGTTCGAAGCTGCAGTGAACTATGATCAAGCCACTGGACTCCAGCCTGGATGACAGAGCAGAACCCTGGCTCAAAACAAACAAATAAAAGAGAAATGGAGAGATGGGGTGTGGGGGGGGGGGATTCCTTTGGCAGTTAAAGAACCAAACCTGAATGATTCAGATCACAATATAGGGAAGACATAATTTCCTCCTGTGTCATTTGGTGAAGAAATCTGTGCCTTAGGGTAGGTAATATAACAGAGGGATAGAAAGCTCTTTGCTATCTGAGGATTACGAAGAGAAAAGAGAGAGAGGGACAGGTGCCAAGAATGGGAGCTGGTGTTCAAGTTTGAGTCTCAGAGAGGTAATTGTCATACAGACTGCCCCCACATCAAAGTAAACCAGCCTGTGCAATGAGGGTGGGCAGAGGAAGGACCAATGATTTCATCATCATTTTAATTTGGATATATTTCATTATATGACTTTTTTTTCATATTTATGGTTCATTTGCTTTCCTTTGTAACAATTAGGACTAACTACATAATTTACAGATAACAGTGCAAAATGAAAATGCAGGATCTTGTGCTCAGAAACTAAGAATTTCAAGATGGCAAGAGCAGAGCATTAAACCAAGTGCCAGGCCCTTCTAAATGGGAGGGCCTGGGAGGATTACACAGGTCTCATGCCCATGAAGCTGACCTTCATATCAATATTTTTTGTCTAGTTTCTATCGGGTTGCAAATGTTTTCTTAGTCCAAGGGTGGGCAAACTTTTTTTGCAAAGATCCAGACAGCAAATATTTTAGGGTCTGGGGGCCATATGCTCTCCATGGCAACTGCTCAACTCTTTTTATAGCACAAAAGCGGCCATTGACAATACATGACAAAAATGGGTGTGCTTGTGCTACAATAAAATTTTATTTACAAAAACAGGCTGCAGGCCATAATTTGCCAATCTCTGTCCCAGACAGTGACTTTCTTTCAGTCTTGTTTTTTCTAATCTCTATATTCATTGTCATGACTTTCTCGAGATAGGATAATATGAAAATCTGTATTTTTTTCCTAATAGCTGAAATTTTGGTGTTCTTCACTATTCATTTCCTGTTATTATTGCTGAGAATGTGGACTGGAAAAATTGTGCCTTGGGATATATGGAGGCATTCTTTGTGACCTAATAAATATTTAATGGGCATTTGAAAGGAAAATTTATTCTCTATGGGGTATAGGGCTCAAAATATATTTATCAAATCAACCTCATTAATTATTATTCATATCCTTGACATCCTTTGAATGCTTAAGAATTCAGAAAGGTTTCTTTCAGATTCTGCTGAGATAATATGGTTTTCATCTTCAGTAGTCAAAATAAATGTGCATTATCTTAATGCATTTCCTAAATATTGAAGCCTCCTTGCATTCCTAGGATAAATTTTACTGTTCTTTGGATATTACTCTTTTACTACACTGTCAGGTTTTTAAAAATGTATTTGATTTAGAATTTAAAGTTTTTATTCAAAAGTTGGTGGGAAGTTTTGTGTATAAAGGTTTTATCCTCGGTAGATAAGGATATCAGATATATGCTAGCTTCCTAAAATGAATTGAGAAACTCTCTATCTGTTCCTGTTTTCAGTATGCATTTAACTAACATTGAAATTTTCAGTTCCTTAAAGATGTGACAGAACTTTCAATGAAATCAACTGGTCCAAAATCAAAGGACCTCCTCACAAAAACAAATCAGTCTTCCTCAAATATCCAGATTCTATTGGTAGGGGAAAGGCAACATCTGATAGACTGAGCATTTTACCTAAAGGGATTTTTAAAACTCACCATACTGGACTATTATTACTACTTTAATTCAAAATTTGGAAATTTCCCTCCCTCCTGTTAATCAGTAGGTAGACTAGGAAAGAAGAAAAGAGGTATTTGGGAGCTAAAAATAAACAACATTTTCTGTATATATAAATGTAGCATAAGTAATTTTTGCTATCTTGCATTAAAATTTTACATTTTCATTTTTTCTTATGAGAATCTGCTCTTGCAGTTTTATGGTTTGCTATGTAATCTCATTGCTAACTTGATGACTTCCTAATTTTTCTAAGGCCATTGCTTCTGTTTTTTTCATATCATGTCTTTTTCTTTTACTTTTTTCCAAATATATTTTCCATTTTTATGTCAATATTTTCAAGTAAATTTTTCAGAAAGGGTATGTGAATGTACACATTTAAAATTTTTGTATGTTTGAGAAAGCTTGGCTAAGGAATTTAAAAATCACATTTCACTCAAGACTTTATTGAGGGTTTTTTGGTTTGTTTTGCATTTAATGTTGTAGAGTACTATTTTCTTTTGTTTTGTTTTTCGTAGAGAATAGGTCTCTCTATGTTGCTCAGGCTGGTCTCAAACTCCTAGGCTCAAGTGATCCTCCAGTCTTGGCCTCCCAAAGTGCTGGGATCGCAGACATGAGCCACTGAGCCCAGGCTGAGAGTAAAAAATTTAATGCCAATCTGAGTTTCACTTCCTTTTTTGTCTGAGGGGGACTACTTTTTTCCCTTTTTGGAAGAATGCAGACTTTTCTATTGTTCTTATATTTTAAGAAATTTCTCAGATTGTCTAAGTTGTAGATTACTTATAAAAAATTAATTCAGCTGAGTATTGGTAAAAATCCTCTAGATCTAAAGACCCTGGTCTTTTAACCGCTCAGGAAAAGTATCTTCTCTTATTATTATTTTTTATTGTATGTCTTATAAATGTTCTCTGTCCCTAGGATTCTTACTGTATATATATTAGATATCCTGTAGCTAGCTTTTGTGTTACTTATCTCTTTTCTCATAACGTTAATCTCTGTATTCTTTAAGCTTAAGTTCAGAGACATTTTTTCAAACTGTCCTCTGGTGAACTGAATCTGCTTTTTTTTGCAATATTCAATATGGTGGTCATTGCTTCCAATGGATTTGAATATTCAAAAATAAAATTTTTTTCTCCAAAAGCTTCTTATTTTCAGTTTGTTACTTTCACATGTCAAACTGCTCTCATTTGTTGATGCAATATCATTTCAAAATTTATTGAAAATACTAACCAGACATATAATGCTTAAATGTAGTCAATGATCAGTGCCATTTTTAATGTAATAATTATTATATTTTAAATGTTTTTTAAAATCTTGAATAACTTTTTAGATAATTTCCTGAAGAAAATTATTCCTACTCCCCTTTCTAGAAGAATGCATATCTATCTGAAAATGTCTTTTTCCCCCCACATGTAAGTGACATCTTAGCTAGGCATAAAATTTTAGGTCATAAATCCATCAACATTTATCCATCATAAAGATGAATTTTATCAATCAAAATTCACCATTTAATTTTGTAGAGTCTTTGTAGGTAACATGTATTTTCTTCCCATTTATAAAATTCTTGTCTTTCAAATTAAAAATTTTCACCAGGAAATGCCTAAGTGCTACTATCTTTTAATAAATAATTGATTGATTGTTACTTAATGAGCCTATTCGATCTGCATTTTCAAATTTTTCTTAAATCATGAAAGTTCTATTAAATATTTGAATGTTTCATCTAGACTATATTATAGCAATGCAAAATTATTTGGGATATCTATTTTTGTCATTCATTATTTATCATCTTCTCTCTCATCCCTTTCACCTATTTGCTTTTCTCTGTTCAAATTATGTGAATTTATCTAACATGCCTTTGTCATTTATTTCATTTTCTTCACTGTCAGTCCTGCTGTTTACTGCTTCTCAGGTGATTTTAAATTTTTCTATATTATTTTATGTTTCTTTAACTGTCCTAGGTCTTTCCTTCTCATTTTGTATTTTATCTTCTGTCATGAATTTCCTGTTTTATTTAGCTTTGTTGAAGTCACACAGTACTGCAATCAATCTTTTTTTGCTGTTGAAAATACTTTCCATAGATACCTTTTTCTTTCATCACAGCACTTTCGTTTAATCACTTATTTTAAGGTGATAAAATGTTGGAGGTCTTATTTTCATCTTTGAATATGAAAAAGTACAACATGGCCTGGCACTTGCTTCCAAAATTGTGTGTAGGGGTGTGTGTAGGGGGTGGGTGTATTTTGCAACATTTCACACTTAAAAACTTCTCTGAGAATTTAATCTGGGGGAAGGGAATTGGTTTTGATGGCTAAAGCTTATGTTGTTCTTCCACTAGTTAGGGAAGAGTTGGGAAAGAAATTAACCCTGGTCATTTCCACAAAGAAACTCTTGCAAGGTTTTTTTGGCCATGTTTATACCATTCCAGTTTTGTTTGTTTGTTTGTTTTAACTAGTCTCTACCTCTGGTTTGCATTGTGCCATACCTGGCCTCATTCCTATTACATCCACATAAAACAGGATTCTACCATTTCTCTGGAGGCCCAAGATCAATGGGAAGGACTCAGCAGTGCTGGACAGGATTGCTGTCAGGAAGATGCCTGGTTATCATAGGCAATTCTTTTGTGGCTTAATTTGCCCTTTGTCTTCCTAGTGCAGCTGCCTTTGTATGATGTTACAAAACAGCAACAGGTTCTCTCCCTCTTGGTCCCATTCTTCAAACTCGCTTCCAGATTTGGGGTTATTCTAGGGGCTCCTTGAAAAGTTTTCTCTGTGTGTTTTTTACAAGTTGACAACTTGGCGAGACCTCATCTCTACAATAAATTTTAAAAAATAGCCGGGCATGGTACCGCGCACCTGTAGTTCCAACTATTTGGAAGGCTGAGGCGAAAGGATCGCCAGAGCCCAGCAGGCCAAGGATGCGGTGGCTGGGAAGCATCCACTGCATTCCAGTCTGGGCGACAGAGTGAGACTCCAACTAAAAAAAAAAGAAAGTAGATCCCGGCTGATCTCTTTCAAACTCAGTCCATCTGCTTTGCTTCTATTGTAATTTCTTACAAGTGTGTTGCATGCCAGTGTCACTGCTCTTTGTCTCTGGACCTGATACAGGCTACTCCTAAACACTTTCTTAGGACCTTCTTTCTTTGGGGGATGGGACAGCTTTAGATGAAGTGGGGAAAGGGTTGAGGGAGAAGATAATTGTTTACACTTTAGCTTCTTTTTTTGAAGCCATAAACTTTCTTTTCTTTCTCATCTCCCATTAAGTTCCTCAGCTCATTAAATTTTAGTTTCTGCTCCTATGATGCCACAGCACTTCCAAAAGTCACAAATGCTTTTATTTCTGCTAAAGTAAGTGGCTTTTTCTCAATTCTCGTCTTGCTGGACCTATTTATGGTATGCCATTAATCAATTCAGCAAACTGATTTTTAAATGCCTAGTGTGTCCTTTGGAATCTATAAAGATGAATAATTATAACATTTGACAGTTATTGAGTACTTAGCAGCAGACATTGTGCAGGGTACTTTATATCCATTGCCATTTAACAATAATATTAGCTAGCACTTCCAATGTGGCCAATTCTGTTCTGAGCACAACAATTCTATGTGATACATAATAGGAGAAAACTAAGTTCACAGGGAAGTTGAGTAACTCGCTCAAGGACACACAGCTAGTATGTGGTGGGGTTGGTATTCGATGCTGGGTGGTCTAGACTTAGAGCCTAGGAGACCAAACACTATGCTCATAAAATCTCCTTTCTGGCATTGATCCCTGTGCTCTTAACCACTATGCAACACTGCCTCCCCATGGAAGGGTCAGGAAATGTACAGTAACAATTCAAAGTGAGGTGTTAAGAATTTCCTCTTGTTATGGGAATTTGCGAGTGGGGATGCCAGGAAAGGCTTAAAATTGGGGCACTTAGATGGAATCAAGAGTGCTAAACTGGTTGCCCATTTCAATGGAACAAACTGTACAAGGGACTTCACCTGTTTGTCTTCGGTCCTTTCCCCTTTTGTTCCTTTGATTGTCTTTTATGACAGTTAATAATTAAGATGATCATATAATTTAAAATCCAAACGGAGACACTTCTGAGAATAAAAGAAAAAGCTATTAGTAATTATCCTGGGGCAACAAACATAGAACAGGCCTGTCCTGGGCAAGTCAGGATGTCTGATCACTCTGTTAACAATGGTCTTTAACATTCTGCATGTATTTATTTATGTTTAGTGTTGCCCAATGTCATCTTAAATTTCCTCTTACATTATATTGCTTATGTATGTGACTGGTATACAGTTATAGTTCGAATTCTTCCTTTTTTCCTTATTCGCTATGTAATCTCCGTAAATCTGGTATCTGCATTATATTTCATGTAAGGGGTGATGGCAGACTGACTATGATTCTAATTATAATTCTTTTGCCATCAAGATGTTGGGAAAGCCCTGTTCCATGAAGTTCCTAGAGGCACTTATTAATTGGAGCTGCATATCAGTGAGTATTACGAGAAAGGAAGGTCACTGAAGGACCCCCCAGAGGATAAGGTTTTTCCTCTTCATTTCTTGGCAATGGACAACTCTACTGCTTATAATGGGATATGATTTGTATGGGGTTAGGAAATTCTGAATCAGGAAAGGATTTTGAATGAGGATGTAATGTAGAGAAGTAATTGTTCTTAGTTTTCTTTTTTAACCACAGAGAGTCCACAACTAGAGATGGGAAGTACTAGTCCACAACTAGTACTTGGACCCAAAGGACAAGTGAGCATCACCTAGGTAAAGATGGGAATGGTGATGAAGGACATTACAGCTAAAGGTATGAGTTAGTTTGAGGAGCTCCACAGTTCAGTTTTGTTGAAAATACCAAGTTGTAGGACATGGTAAGAATTGAAGTTTGGGAACTACACAGAGGTCTGAGCAATAAAGGTCTTTTATACCTTGCTAAAAAGTTTACTCTCTATTTTGAAAGAGCCTTGGAAGCATTTAAAGGGTGAAGGGTGAAGGGTGAGGGTTAGGAAAGGCAGTATCAAGATTACATTTGTGTTCTACAAAGATCAATTTGGTACCAGTTTCAAGAATACAAGGTGGGAGGAAGGGTAAAGAAAGGAGACATAGAGAACAATTTAGAGAATGTTTCAGTGAACTGGGTGAAAATGATAAAGGCCTGAGCTAAGGCAATGACAAGACAGAGAACTGAATAGACGCAGGAGAGACGTGAGAGCAGATATGGTCAGGTCTTGAGTGTGAGAAAGAGGATTACTTCTTGGTCTCTGGCTCAAGTGACTAGGTTTATGGTGCCATTGTTCATCAAGACTAGAAATAGAGGAGGGGAAAAACATCTAGATAATCATCCTGTCACTGAAATCTTGTCCTTCCTCGTCTCCAGGGTAAAATTATTTGCTGGTTCTCCTCTGACTGTTTGACTGCTTCATCTCAGTTGTTTAGTGGAGTTTATTCTCTTGCCCAGACAATTCCTGTTGGCAGTTTCTGTGGGTTGAACCCTGGCTATCTTCCTCTCCAAACTACACCTCTCCTTGACATTTTTAATTTTGATAACATCTCGATATTATTTCTTATGCACACCACACTTTAAACTACTACCCTTAGGCTAACAACACTTAGGTCTTTATTTTTAGCTCCAGGGTATCAATACAACCGCCTACCCAACATCTCCACTCACGTGCCCCACATGTTCAGATGCAACATATTCACACCAAACTTCTCTTTCCTTATGACTCCTGCCCCTCACTGTTGCAATCTCTTCTCTCCCATTCACTCAAAGCCAACTGCTCATCCAATCCTGTTGTTCTTCAATACAAAAGAGCCCCCAATTTTATTTATTCTTTTTTCCTCATTGCCAGAATAGATGGTAGATATGTGTTTCTAAAACACATACGTAAACTTGCGACTTTTGTCTTTGGAAACCTCTAATTCCATAACCTATTGCTGATGGGACAAAATCCAAACTCTTTCCAGATTTTTTTCCTGTCATATTCACATCACAAAGAGTATGTGTCACTTTGCTTTCCTGTATGTTGCCACTTTCTCTACTTTGTCATTTGACAAAATCCTGATTAACTTCCAAGTTCTAGATCCAAAGTCACCTCTTCATGAAGCCTCCTAAATCCCTCTCATCTCAGCCAATATTAACTATTTCACCAACTGTTTCCTCAGTGTTTTGTCTCTTCTACTGAACTGTGAATTCCTTGAGAACTGGCATGTCTTAGGCCTCTTGCAATTCCAGAAGTCTAGCCCAGCTTGATAAATTATTGAACTGGATTGATAAATTCCTTACCCTAACCTGGCAGTCCTGCTTGGAATCTAGGGAGGTGTCTTTTGTTAGAGGACTACATTCTGATTTTCTGTGGTAATTACTACCACCACCACCTCCACCACCACTAGCCATTATCATCATCACCATCAATACCAACACCACTACCATCATCATCCTCATCATCGCCATCAACATCATCACCGTTACCACCACCTCCCCCCTCAGCACCATCATTATTGTCAACATCATCACAACCATCATCACTACCACCATTATCGTCATACCTATCACCACCATCATCACCAACTACCATCTTTGCACTCATGTGTCAAATGCTTGTTTAAAAGGTTTTGATTTTCTTTAATTTTTTTTTTTTTTAGTTTTAAAAACATTTAATGATAAGGTAGCAGATCCATTGTTAGGTATCACAGACTTATTTATTTATATTTTTAATTTTTTAAGACATATTTTAAAGATGTGGGGTACAATTCAGGATTAGGTATACAAGTGGTCGATTTTCTTTAATCTTTGCAAAACTTTGGTGAGGAAGAAATTTTAATGCCTATTTCATTAACAAGAAGAATGTTCAGAGAGGCTAAGTAATTTGCCCAAGGTCACAATGCTTGGTGATAAGTTGAGCTGGTGCTTGAAGATGGAGATGCCTGATTCCAAAGTTGGCCTTCTTAACTCCTGTGTGAAGTATTCCTGTGAGGCACTGAAACACATTTCATGCGTGGAGACTTGAAAAAAAGGAGCAAAGGACTCTCCTAGCTAGCAAACACCACTTAATGTACACACACACACACAACAGGACCTGGGACCACCGAAGGGCAAAGTATAGCTTCTCTGTGACCTTTAGTTTTCTTCCTCCATATCATGCAGAGCTTTTTCTACCACCATCTGAAATAAGAGCTCTGCTTGAATTCAGTTCTGAGGTGTGTGCTTTTTCATCTACAACCTTACCACCAAGGAGAAAAGCCATCATTACAGGGCAGCTTTTCTTGTCTTCCTGATCAGTCTTATGATTTATTGTGGGAGGGAGGGACCTGCATCAGAATCACCTGGGAAGTTTTTCCAAAATACATATGCCTGCCTCAGCCCTCTGAATGAAGATCTGATCTAGCCCTTGGTTGAGATCCACTATCTTAGCATATTTATTCCCAAGGCCTACAATTTCCACTGATCATCTGATCACTGAAGCCTCCACTTCTTTCTTCAGAAAATGCTCCTCCTACTCAGAGGTGGTCCTTGGGTGCTAGAAATCAGCATCATTGGCCTGCCTTTCTCTGACCTGCATTCCTTTAGTCAGGGGTTCTAGACCAAGGTGGTACCACCCCTAGAAATAAATGTAGTGGTGTTTATTTGGTAGATATCACAATGACCAGAAAGACTAATGACACTTAGAAAGCAAGGATCAGGAATGCATACAATGAAAAACTGTCCCACTGACAGTGCCAACAGCACACCCACTGAAAAACACTAGCCCAGATACTCTTGATTCAAACTCTGAATCAGCCCTCGCGTATATGGGCATCATCTCAGCTCTGCTGCTACAGTGTTCTATGCTCCTTGCACTGCTCTCCATCTTCAGTCTTTCAAATTCCCTTATATTTCACAAACTTTGGAAAAAGACATTCTTATTTTTCAAATATATTCGTGTAATACTTAGGTGACAGGAGAGCATGTCTAATCTCCATTTCTACTTTCCATTTAATTTAATTTAAACTCCCACCCACCACACTGAATGTTTCATTTAAAGTAGGGGAAGTAGTAAGGAAAGAGGGAAAAAAAAGCAAGAACTGCCACTGCCTCACGGGCATATTTGAAACATCATGTCAACAGTAATTCCGGGTTGATGAATACTGTATATCCAAGGCGTAGCTCAAAACTGACTTTTATCCAGAAGTCTTATCTCTTTACCCTCTCTCAATGACTACTCCTTTCTAGCTTACTGCTCAGGCCAAAGTAAGGTATGATTATATGTTTGTGCCCACTCATATGTGGCTTTCCTTTCCTTCTAGACACATAAGAAGTTTAGATTTCTTCAAGTCGTTTTATATTTGGTGAGGCCATGTGACCAGTTCTGACCAATGGGCAGTGAATGGAGGGATGCAAGTCACTTTTGGCTGGGACACATCATGGCTAGCAAGACAGCCTCCGGCACTTTCTTCCCTCACAGCCACGATGGTGGCAGCGCGTGTCAGAAAGGAGTCTCCACCAGAATGGATCCCAGGACAACTACCATGAGCAGAACCCCTGCTGACTCCCATCAAACATGTAGCATATGCAGATAACAAAACTTTGTTGTTTTATGTAACTGATATTTTTAGGATTGTTTGTTACTACAGCATAAACTAACCTACTCCCTGATTGTTTCAATGTTCTTTTGCTTGTTTAGATTCTTTTAATCTTTGTGTGTAGATCACGAGTCAGAAAGGCTTGGGTTCGAGGCTTAGTTTCACCACTTAGATCTTGGCTAACCCTTCTAAACATGTTTCCTCATACATGAAGTTATGATTATGATTAGATAGGATCCTACAGGCAGTGTTTACTATAGTGTCTGGTACCAAAGCTCAGTAAATGTTACTTATTATTTCTTCTTGTTAATCTAAAATTGACTTTTTTGGTCCCTGCCCCAAATTGGAGTCTTTAGTTCTGTCTGCCTAGAGTCCTTCTAACATCTTTCTCCATAAAAGGCCAATAGCCTGGGGCTGCTTCCTGTTTCTTTTGCATTCCTTGTACCTCCCAGGACAAGACAGCACTTGCAAGAGGCATTGCTTTATCCTTGCCTTTATTGGTGTACACACTTGTGATCAGAATTGAGAATGTCGTTTATACCAAATGAATGAAAGAATCTGCTGAGTCAATTTGAAGATATCCAATTACTTTTTCGGTACAAACCTGATATGTCTGAAAAACGTGTCAGGAAATGTCCTAAAACTCTCTTTGTCTTTTGTTGCAGAATAATCAGAGGGCAAGGCGAGATTCAGTCTCTTGGCTGCGTATCAAAAATAGACACCCATTCTAAATCAGCATAAAGCAAATCCCATTTGCATTTGTGTGACAGCCAAGGCTCCCTAAAGGATGCCAGAATTTGTTCCTGGACCACTAGAAGTCCTTTAGCATTTGGACATAATTACAGGTTATCCTAGGATGCCTGGAGGGTGCTTGCCTCCAGCAGTTCTGAATTCTATTCTCAGCTTGACTCTGAGTTTAACCAGGTGTCTACAGCAAAGGAAAGTAGAGGTAATTACTTGGCTGACTCAGACAGAAACACAAAACAAAACAAGACACTTTTGCCTTATTTACTTTTATTTTTGACCCATATGCCAAACCTTCCAATTTGCACTCAGTTCTATTATCAACTACTGCCTGACCTGATAGGTCCTCTCCAAACCAGGAATCTAATTGGAGGAACATTTACAATCAAGCATTGAGTTTATCTTAATACAAAAAAAAAAAGAAAGAAAGAAAGAAAGAAAGAAAGAAAAGAAAAGAAAAAAAGAAAAAGAAGAAAGAAATTCCTGGCCCCAGAGAAGTATATTTTTTTTCTGATGCCTTCAAAAATTATTATTGAAGCATTTTCAAGATAACTACTAATGGCCTCTTTGTTTTCCTTATTCAGAGCCAATTTTGCAGACTCTAAGCCATCTTCCAAAGTATTTCTGAAAACAAGCTACGTCTGTGTGTTTTAGCACATTTACAGATTTGAATTTCCCTTTTCTATCGGATTCATTCTGAACAAATTACTAATTTACTGGGTCTTTAAGTGCATCCTAATCAGATGTCCTGAACACAGCTTAGGATCTGATTCATGTATTAACACCCCCCCCCCCACTCCTCCCCATCCCCCTCTTCCCCCCACCCCCAGATTCCTGAAGAATCTCTCTGGGCTGCAGGCAATTGGAGTCTAAAAAACTTTCAATCAACTACAGCTGATTTAACAGTGGAGCAGTAGCTCCTCAATTAAGTCACCTTAATTGCCTTATGCACCATGATTTACTGAAACTCTGATGCAGGGATTTTTTAATTCCTGGAATCCACCCAGCTGTATTGCCATGTGCTTCTCATTATGGCCCAACTGTGCAGGGAAAGATGAGCGGAAAGAGCTGGGCCGGGAGTCAAGGGCAGACATGGTCCTGGCTCTGTTGTGATCTAATCCTAGCTCCTTGGGCAGGTCACTTAACACAGTGGGCTGAACAAAGGCTTTCTCATCTGTAAATTACATACTGTCATGCTTGCCCTACCTACCAAACAAGGAAGCGTCTTGGAGACTCACACTAGTTCCACCTCTAAATATTTCCTTTGTAAGTTAGTAGTTGGGAACCTAGAAAATGTTTTCCCAGTATGAGACCCAGTGGTAGAGTTCCCAGTCTCATGCTACAAAAATCTGTCTAATGACTCTGTCCCTGGAGTACAACACACAGTAGAGGTCCTACAGATCAGCACCACTGTGAGATTATCCATTTGTGGGTGCTACATTTGGAACTCTGGGACAGTGACAAGATGGGGTCCCTTTGTATGGGGAAAAGAAAAATATTGGTGCTGAACAGAAATGGCAGAGGGGAGCCGGAGTTCTCCTGGGGGAGGAGTACATGGTGATGGGGTGGGGGGGGCTTTACAAATTTAAGGATTTACTAGGTGCAGGAAATAAATGACAGGCTGTGGCTTTGGAAAATCCTATAAATAAAGCTGTTCAGACCTCACCCCCACCCTCCAGGTCACCATTTTTTTCACTCCTGCTCTCTTCCCCACATCCTATTTTTGAAGTCTTTAGGGCACCTATAACATAGCCGGCACTTCCCTGAGACTCATGATGCAGAATTAATTCACTTTACCCATTCAAGTGACTAATCGCTCCCTATAAAATAGGCCAATATGTGATACATAAATACATACTGTAATGCCAGAAGGGCTCTGAGAGGAGAGGCACATTCATGTCCATGTCAACGGGTTGGTAAAACGGGTGCATTAATCTTAGAAGACCCCCTGAAGGCTTAAATGAAGCTGGCTGCTCCTTTGGGTTTTTTGTTTTGTTTTGTGTTGTTTTGTTTTGTTTGTTTTGTTTTCTAGACAAAAGCCTTCCAAATCTAACTTTTCAAATCCCTGATTGAATTCCCAGCAATCTACTTTTCCTGACTATAACCAGAAAAGCATGTTTAAATGAACATGAAATTCCATCATATAAAGCCTTGTGCAGCACAGTCCACCAGCCTAGTCGCCAAAGCCGCTAATAATGCCCTATTGTGTTACTGTGGTATTTTCTAGGTTATCATTATGAAGTCTTTGCTCCTGGTTGAGAAAACATGACATTCCATTAAATGTATAACCTGGGTTCCCTCCAGGCAGAGAAGCATGCTGCTTAAAGTTGAAATGAGCTGAGATTTAGTGTCTTGGAAAATAAAACCAGTCGCAGGGGAGAAGGGAGTTGAAGGAGTGAAGAATGGTGAATTCAAGTCCCCTGTGATTCCCTGGTTGCCTCCTGCAGACAGTGTCTTGCCAGCCCAAGGATCATAGAAGCCCAAGGAAAAAGCAAGTCAGCATTCTTTTCCTTTCCACTCTGCTGTGGTTGGGTGCTGGACAGCACTGCTTAAGGAGGTTCTTTCTAGGACAGAAGACCAGGTCTTTAGGGACCACCCAGGGGCCTGTTTGCCATCACTGTTTTGGCCCATCCGCCACTCTGGACTCAACCATCTCATAAATTAGCCTGGATCGAGATGTCAAGCTAGAAGTGAGCACACTATCATCCCAAGTTCTTGCAAGTTTTTTTTTTTTTTTTTATTCAGCACAAAAGGCCCTTCTCTTCAAGCAGTAGGACAACTAAAGGAAGTCACAGGCATCCATCTGAAGGTACAGGTATGTGCCTGTAAAGGTCTCCCCAACATTTTTTTTCCTGGAGCGTTTTTGGGTCCCCAATGTACTTCAAAGGATGCTATTGTGCATTTAGAAATTTACTCTAGAATTACATATAAAAGAAGCAGTATCCTTTATAATAGCGAGGTGCTTGAAACTTAGCATGCTAGTTAGAGACCCTCTACACACTTGACATTAATTTTTTAAAATTCAAAATAACTTATTTTTGTTAAATATAAAAGTAATATATGTTCATTACAGAAAAATTTGAAAATTCAGAAACGTCTAAAGACACAATGTAAAAATCCTGTCTTCTCGAAAGAAATACTGTAACCATATTGGGTAAATACAGACATATACACACGTGTGTTTAACTTTTTTACAAAGACAGAATCACAATGCATATGATGTCTGGTCACTGTATTTTTTACCTAAAAGTATATTATAGCCATTATATATTTCTCCACAATTCTAGTGCTCAGCAGTCTCATATGATTAGTAGTACTGTATTGAACAGCTCAGATATAAGACATTTCCATCACCCTAGAAAGTTCTACTGGACAGCGCAAGTCTGAAAGAACTGTACCAATTAATATTTTCCCTAGATATGATAATGCCTACCTCCTATAAATTGGGCAACGCTAAATATTATAATGCTGTAAAAAATTTGTGCCAACTTAAAAATTACACTGTTTCTTATTTCTTTGATTACTAGTGAATTTTTAAATTCATTTATTGACTTTCATGTGTTTTTTCTTGTGAAATAAGCAGTAAGGCTATTTTCTATTGCCATGATTTTTTAAATTGTCTTTGTATATAAATATCACTCTTTAGAGAGAAACATGTTGCAAAAGTTATTGTAACTTTATGTTTTACTTATGGCATTTTTTTCACTGATGGAAGTATAACGTCTTAATATATTCAAATCTCTATTTTCCTTTATGGCTTCTGCTTTGTTGTTATGTTTTAAAAGCTCTAAACCTGAGATTCTGGTGATGTTTATCTACATTATCTTCTAGTTCTTTGATCATTTCATTTTAAACATTTAAATTTTCAGTCTTTCTGGAATGTATTTTGGAGTGTGGTGTAAAGTATAAATCTAAACTTTTTCCTTCCCCATGTTATCATCCACTTGCCCAAGAACCATTTTAAAAAAAATAATGAATTCATTACCTACTGATTTGAAATTCCACTGCATGCTTACATGTATTTGAATCTATATGTATTTGTATTTCTAGATTTTCTATTCTAAACATCTATCGTTTGGCCTTTACCATCCTGTTTTTGTTAATTTGCCTTTTTATACATTTTAATTTTTGGAGAGAGAGTATTTATTATTCTTTTTGAAAAATTTTTTTGCTCTTTTTACTTTTTTTCTCTAAGATAAACCTACAATCATGTTATTAAGTTCCTCCTGTCACCAAAATAAATATATCAGAACTCTGACTGAAAAGTTGAATTCAACTTGTAAATTGTTTTGGTGATTATCTCCACAGTATTGAGTCATTCCATTCAGGGACATGGTGACTCTGTCATCTCCCCCCCCCAGTTTTCCTGTCTGTCTTTCTGAACTGGCTTTTAAGAAAACACAAATGGTGGTGTCTCTGACTGCTTTCAGACACTGTCTCTGAGTCTGTGCCCTGGTGCTCCCAGCCACTAGAAGTAACAAAAGAAATTCCATTTCTTAGCATTGGAGTGTATTTTCAGTATCCACCTTCTCATAAATCTGCAAAAAAGAAATCTCATTTTTCATCCAAAGAATCTGAAGTTCAAAACAGCCTTTACGGAAAAATCAAACTCCAGGGGCAACTGCAAAGCACATTTGGTGTCTAGCTGGCCAGCTTATTTTGCAGGACTCTTTTTCCAGCTCCCAAATACTTTCCAGTCTGTGAAATCCATCTCCCCACCACTGTAAGAGCAAGCGCCTCTCCTGGCACCAGGGAGCTGACACAGTTTTAACGAGCATGGATCTTCTGTGAGGGGCTTTTTATTGTTGAAGCTGGTTTTCAGCAGATAGCATGCAGCTTCCTTGAGTGACTGTGGCTTGGCAAACCTATGGGGACTTGGGAAGTGTTTAACTGGCCAGAGCTCAGCTCTCCCTGAAGCAAATCCTGCCGCCTAACAATCACTATCCATTTTAATAAGGAAACCAGGGCTCCTGCACCTCCCTGGTAGCCCACCGTTAAATGGCCAAGGGCTTGAATTTGCCTGGATCGCAAGCCCAAGGGTTCTCAGGCCGAAGGAGAGCGAGCGACATTTGGCAATGCCTGGAGACATTTTGGTTGTCACCACTAACGGGGAAGGTGGGAGGGAGTGGGGAGTGTTACTGGCATCTAGTGGATAGGGGCCAAGGATGCTGCCGAACATCTTACGGTGCACAGAACAGTCCTCACAACAAAGAACTACCAAGCTTAAATTTCAGTAGTGCCGAGGTTGAGAAACCCTGCCTTCTATTTTCACAAACTGCCGGAACATGCATATCATTAGGAACAAAGATAACGCATTCAATGGCACAGCGTTTAAAAAAAAAAAAAAGAGCCGATTTGACTCCAAAATGCCCACACTTCTTGAGCCGTGCCTGCAAGTGTAGTCTCCGGTCAGCAAGCCCTTCCACGCAAATGGGAGGGATTCACAGAAACCTAGCAAGTCGATATCAACAGCACCCTCCAAGTCCCCTGCAAGCTCCGAGGGCCCAGAAAGCAAAGCAGACAAGAAATGTGCCCCCCCCGCCCCCCCGCCGGGCGCGTCGCCTACCCAACGCGCTCCGGCCGCGGAGGATGGGAGGAGCGCGCCCAACAAAGGCGCCGCGCTCGCCGCCGCCACCTCCCGCGGTCCCGCCGGGTCCCCGGAGACGCGAGCCTGTCCCGGAGCGACCCGGCCGCGGTGCCCGAGCCGGGGGGAAAGCATCCTCACCGGCGCGGCCGGGAAGGAGGCGACTCGGGGCACTTACTTGTCCAGGATGAAGTACAGGTCGAATCCCCCGTAGCAGGCTGGACCCCCGTCCTCCCTGCGTCCCCCGTGTCCCGCGCACACGAGCACGAGAGTGGCCAGGGCGAGCCACTGGAAGCCGCCGCCGACGGCTCTCCGCTCCACCGTGGCCATGACTCACAGCCCGGGGAGAGGGTCGGGTCCTCTCCTTCCCACGCTCCGCGAACTCGCCACGGCGCTCAGGGGCGCGCCATCCGGGGCCCCTCTTCGCGGGTCCTTGATTCTCCCTCAAAACTCCCCGGAAGCAATTGTCTGGAGGAGTTCAAGGTTTTCCCTCTGGTTTCCGCTCCGATTCTGTTTCTAGGTTTCGGGTTTCAAGAATCCCAATACTGTACTCCACTTCGTTAAAGGGGCTGCCCGGAGCCGGGGCCGACGCGCCGCTCCCGAAGCTGCGCTGAGGTTTTGCAATGAAAGCGGTTCCGTCCTGACGGCTCTTTGTCCCAGATTTTTAAATATTATGGGGTGGGTTTTCAAATTGTTCTTGGTTGGGGAGTGCTTCGCTTTTCTCCCTCCTCTCTGGCCCCCTTGCTTATGTTTCTTGGGGAAGACGGTGCAAAGAGTGCCACCTTGTGGCCAAAGACGGCCGAAACACGCTTGGGCGTGCGTGGGAATGTGGCCAGCGCGGGGGCACTTTCCAGGCTTCGGGTGTAAATCTCCTTTTATCGTGTAAGCTGGGCCTGTTTCTTACTCCTTTCTTTTTTTCTCACGCACCGTCCATTTCTTTTTCCATGACCGTCTCTCCATTCTCTCTAGCCTTTTTATCCCTTCTTTTCCTTTCCTGTCCTGCATCTGCTGTAAACATTGGATGAGAACTTATTTCCTCCGTGCACGGTGGCTCCGTCCCCCAGGCTAGGACCTCTGCAAACAAGCCATTGTGCAAATCAAGTAGGGAAAAACGGAGCCTTTGTGATCGGAGCCATCCAAGTGACCTTACGTAGTCTTAGCGCAGATCATAAAAGAGACTGTTGGGGTCCGTTCTGAAAACAGCACAAACAGTCCCACAGAGTGTGGTGCTCAAGGCTGCTCCCAGCACGGAACAGCTGAGCCTTCTAGACTGTCACCATCGCCATAGTTTAGAGATTCCGTGATAATAGTTCTTCTTTTCAGCCTGTGAACTTTGACTTTTTCTCTCTATCTTTGATTTAGGACAGAGGAAGTAAACAGCTTACAAGAGTATAGACGGTCCAAGCAGTTTGGGACTGGCAGAAAAGCTCTGGTCTAGCTTTTCTAGATTGGAGAATCTTCCTTAGGGTAGCCTCTGAGCCCCAGTTCAAGGTGGGACCCCCGTTGTAGCTTCTCAAGTCTTCTTCTCTGGGAGGCTTCAGTGCATACTCATGCTCCATATTCCAGGGTTCTTCTTCCAGATATACATCTTCCTCTTTTCTTGTGAGCCAACAAGACCTTACTCCCCAGTGTGACTGTCCATGGTGGCTTCCCCTCAACATATGTAGCTGTGAATCCTACTCTCTTGGAATGTTCCATTAAACAATGCTTGTATCGTCAAATCAATATTGGAGGTTCATAATGCTTGGCACTAGCCTGCTTCCAAAATGACCCTAGTGCCCCCTCACCTGGTATTCATCCCCTTGCCACATTGAATAAGACTAACCTATAAGTCATTAATAAGATGGTATGTGGCTCCTGAGTCTAGACCATAAGAGATATTTTAGTTTTTCCCTGGCTCTCTTGGCTCACTCAACCTGAGGGAGCCCACTGTCATGCCCTGAGAACACTCTAGCAGCCCCATGGAGTCCTTGCGGCAAGAAACGGACAGCAGCATCGATTTGCCAGCCATGTGAGTGACCATCTTGGATGTGGCTCCTCCAGGTCCCGTGAAGTCTTCAGATGACTGCAGCCCTGGCTGATATCTTGACTGCAGCACCATTAGATGCTCCAAACAGAACCACTCAGCTAAGCCCATTCTCCAATTCTTGCCCCATAGAAGTTATGAGATAATTTTCATTAGTGTTATTAGCCTCTAATGTTGGGGCAATTTTAATGCAATAATAGGTAACTAATAAATGTCTGTTATCATATTAAAGCCTTGAAAGTTTCTGTAGAAAAAAATTGTTTAACTGTGCTTTCCTAGGCTTAGTTGACCATGAAACTGTTGTTTTCAGATAGTACCTATTGACATTCATGCTTTGGGACTACTGCTCTCAGGAAAAAATTATTAGGAGAAGATTAAAATACTCTAACCTGTCCAAGTCTTCCTTTTCCATGCTGATTTTTTTTTCAAAGGATTGAAAGCCCATCCTGGCCCCATTGCAGATCTATGATAAGAAATAAGGTGGGAAGTCTATAGAAATTAGATGGCCAAAGAAAGGCAGAAAAGCCAGAGGGAACTGGTTGGGGAAAAAAAAGGAATCTGACAATGTGGTGGAGAGAATGTTTATGGGCTTGGCAAGCAATAGGAAAAGGCTTGAATAGAGAAAGGGGGTTGAGAGGCAGGAGGGCTCTGGGAGGCATTAAGAATGTCTCCTCTCATCCTTGTGCCCTCTGAAGTTGTTTAGAATTTGGGTGACAGGGGACTATCTTGAGAGTTTTTCAGGCAAAATAGTTTAGGAGCTTAGTCTGGGAGAAAAGCAGGAGGTGTCTTGACAGAGCACTTCAAAGTTAGAGACACCATTATCCAAGACAGATGAGGGCATAGTCCTATATCCCTGCCCCACGTGGGAGACATATTCCAAACAAAGTTATGGGGAAGGGGAAGGAGTGCTAGAGGCACCCTTGGGTCAAAGATGGTACTTTTGGGGCAGAGAGGTATTGGGAGGGATTTTTCCCTCTGCTTTTCTTCCGAGATTCTAGAAAGTCATCTATTAATACAAGTTGATCATTTCTATATCTTTAAATGGCTCTACCCTTCTCTCCGTCTGTCCCAAGGAAATCTGTTCCAAGCTGCCTCTTCTACCTTGAAGGTTTTGTGCCAACCTTCCTCACTGTAGGGTGGTGTCCCTCAAACATTCCCATGAAGTGAACTTGATGTTGAGCTACAGAGATATAGTTATTCCCAGGGAGGGCTGAAATAAGACAGAGATGTCTGTAGCCTATAACAATGTAAATGAAGCACCTTGTGTGATCCTAGCATGCCAGCTCAGTGAGAGAGGAGACATTATCAGGTACTCTAAGTTGGCAACAACTTTTGCTTTGGCTGTTGGAATGTAGCATCCTTATAGTTAGTGCATGTAGAGACATGATGTGGGTCAGTCACTGGAGGATAGAGGAGGACTTTGGAAGAATCTGGATGGGGTTCTTCTATTAATAGCATTTCCAGATTAATTTCACAGCTAAGAGACATCTAAATCTCAAGCTTTCCCTGAGCAAATGTTATCATCCTCTTGAGGTAATTCTCAGTGTTCTGATTGGACTGGAAGTGTCCTGATTCCTAATCCCTTCAAGGGCCCCAGTGTTCTGGAAGAGATTGACTGGCCTTTCCAAGTCCATAGAGAGAGGCACATGAGGAACTCTTCTTAATCTCAAACTCAAGTTAGTGGAAGAACAATATACATGGTGATGTCCAGCCTATGGATAGATACTTCTGGAGTTGGAGAAGTACAGGAGAAAGTTAGTCATGCACATGGAAGCTTTTGGAAGGTAACCTGGAAGCCAAGGCAGGAAAGAGTTTCTCGGAGGAAGAAGTAGTCAACAGAGCCACATGCTTTGGAACTCAGGAGAATAAGCCCTTAGAAAATATCACGTATTTAACACAAATGTCACTGCGTCACCAAGAAGCAGTCTAGTGGAGGAGCACAGGGCATGGTAGACTGCACTAGGTTACTAGGAGGAAGAAACTTGTCTTTCAAGAAGGTAAAGAGTTAAGCTGTTAACTTGTTATGTTCAAATGTTTTATTTGCCACAAGAAGGAATCGCAAGTTACTTAAGGATACCAGAAACTTCAAGTTCCCCACCTTCCAAAAGATTGGAGAGTTTACCTGACTAGACTGATCATCACAAGGCTTTAGTCCTGTATTCTAATCACTCTTCTACCTGAATTTATTAAACTTCCTCTTTGAGATAGTAATTATTGCTTATGACTATCTACTCTTAGTGACTCACTCTCCCTTGCTTGCCCCCCACTCTCCAACATGTGTGACAAAGTCCCTTTTGCCAAGCTGTCAAACACAAAGTTTATTATCCTGCTACCTTCCAAGAATCTCACTGGGCACCTAAGTGCCATTTGTCTGAGTTCTTGACAAAGATTCTGGAAAAGGCTCTCGATAACCCAGACTACTCAAGAAAATTTGACACTTTTTTTTCTTAGAAAAAAATATTTTCCACGATATGGAAAAATCTGATATTCTTCACTAAATTTTGTGCAAATCAAGTATGTCCAATGTTTGCTAGGTTCTTGGAGTCCCTCTCGCCCCTGAGATTATCATCTGCAAAAATTAAAGTGAATATTCCCAGAAGCAATTTATCATCTGGAACAAAAAAGTTTCTAAAGAATCTAAATTAGCTGAGTATTGGCTTTCAGTGATGGGAAAAACAAAGGTACAGTACTAAAGTTAATTCCAGAGACAGAACCATCATCTAGAACAAGATGTCCTGATGGTACTTTGTAGGCCAGGTCATTTACAACTTCAACCCAGAAACAGTCAAACTTTGTTGAACCCAGTGCCCTAGTAATACCTACCCCAAACCCAGCAAAATCTACCTTAAAAATAGAGTCCAATATATACCTTGATTCAATTAAGGACAATCCAAAACCCATCCTAAAGCCCTGAGAATAGCCGCCCCATAGCAAAAATAAAACTCAGTTAATACAGGCTCCAACCTAACTCTGACCAATCCAGAACTCTGCAAAAAATGACCCCATTTTATATATCAGTCAGTTTCAGTCCAGGGACAGAGACTGTTAAATCTGGGTTGCAACCCAACTCAACTAAGGTCACACACCTTCCTTGTGCATCCTAAGCCAAGCCTTCTGAAGAGCATATTTTTACAAGGATCCAGTCAAGAGAATAATGCATAATTTATAAAAGTAAGTCCTAAAAAGTCCATCCCAGATCCTCGAAAGGACCTAAAGCCTTGCTGAACAAAAAGTTCATTTTGTCTGCATCAGAGACCAGGCCAACCCAACTCAGAACTCAGATGAACACTCAAATGGACCAGTACAGTCCAAGGCCTTGACAAGTCTAGAGACTGCAAATGTCCAGGGGGGAGCCTGTATTAGATAAGTCAAAGCCAGCACAAAACTGAACACAAGACTGATTCAGTCCAACGCTTCTCAGTTCTGCTCAATTCTGACATAAGCGTATTTAGGACTAGGGTCTCATTTAGAGACTACAGACTGGTTTGCAACTGAAGATACTAGGAAAAGCTCTACCCAGACTTGTCAAACCTCAAACCATTTGATCATTTTGCTAATGGCCATCATCCAAAGCCCAAGCCAGAGGAACTAGTGGTTCTCAAAGTGTGTGAACACACATGTGCGAATGGGGATGTGGGTAAGGGGTCTTTGAAGGTGAGGACAAGGAGGTTTGCTCACTCTGGAGTAATCAGTGGAGTTTTGCCAAGGTTCATATATATGTAGAGTATCAGAAATGGGTGTAGGGGTCTGAGAGACATGTATAATTAAATACAGTCTTACAGTGGTCAGTTTTGCTTCATTCCTTGCTTCGTATCCTGTTCTTCCCGACAAGATCTATTGAAATAAGTAGAATTAATAGTAATTCCCATACACTATTTGAGCACTGTGAAGGACAACACATTGATGAATAGTGTAATCTCACATCGGGTTATTTGGGGCAAAGCACAGCTCTGCCAGCACCAACTGGGTGACTGTGAAAATTACTTGACCTGTCTATATTTTCTGTCTGCAAAATGGAAATAATATTGCTTATCACACTGTGCAGTTTCTATGAGATAATTTATGTTATTTATGGCTCTCAGGAAGCACACAGTTGATGTTGGCTTTCATGGTTATTGGGGGGATTCTGGGAAATTGCATGTGAATTTTTTCTAGCGATCAGAAAAACAAATTTAGGAGAACCATTTTTAGAGCAGCAGCTCACCAATGAACCAAATGTCTTTCTCTACTGTGGACATTAATGATCAACTTGGAGAAATGCAAAAATAAATATTCTAGTTATCCAGGAACTACCGGGAGTTGATGGTTTCCTAGGACACATTCAGAAAACAAATAAAAAACATGCTTTGGGGATATCAGTAACATATTGGCAGTAATGCTATTTCCATTAGCCAAGAATGCTAGATAACTAAACTTTAATGAAATCTGAGGACATTGTAATAATTAGTATTGCTTCTTTTTGATGTTGAGTTTGGAGATCTAGGGATTCAGAGAAAGAAACCATTATTATTCCTCTTCATTAACTCATTCATTTTTTCAAAAATAGTTTTTAAATATCTACTGCATAGTAGACCCTATATTTACACTGAAGATACAAAATGAATATAACCTGGACCTTAATAGAGTTTAGCTGAGAGACAGAAATAGTACAAGAGGCACTGGTACAACAATGCAGTTAGCCTATTTTTTAGAGGAGACTCAACATATCTCTTCCACGCCGCTTATCCAATCCCAAGGATAATTCTTTCTGACATAATGAAGTGAGGCACTGTTGGATTGCAACTCATTGGGATGACTTGCTCCAGGAGGTGAATGAATTATGACCATGACAAATGTCTCTTCCTACTAGTAATGAGATACCCTTTCACTAGGAAGATTCAAAAGTGATAAGGAAAGTGCCTTTGGCAATGAAACCAAAATCTGGGCTAATTAAACTGCCTCTAATCTGAGTGAAAGAGATACTCAGAATGCTTGTTCTTGCTCATAATCCATCATGGCTTACCAGGACACAGAAGGGCTTTGTAGTGGGGCTGTACCTAGTGACTAGGTATGCACTTACCTGATATGCATTGACTCTTTAGGGAAGTACTTGGGAATAGTCAGAACTGGTTTAGCTTCTGGCACAGGTTTTCAGGCTGAAATGAGTATGCCCAAGATGGATGTCTAAGAAGTAGGCTTAACCTAGACCCTCACTGTGGCCAAAGTAACAGTGGGGAAATCATATGCCATCCTAGTAAGAGGGTATCTGTACCCCCTGAGGTAGAGATTGATTTCTGAAGGTGGAGAAAACTCCTCTCAAAATAAGAGCTCAAGACATGAATGGCATTGCCACACTAGGCTTTGTTTACCTCTCCATCATATTTCTCATCAAGGTTGAGGACAGACCTGCTATGCATTCTTAATCATAGTTATAAATGTAGGTCTTAAATTGTGAGTTTTACACAAAGAAAACAGTGGAGTCAATCAATAAACCCATAAAGAAGACCAAAGACTTCTACAGCATAGGGCAATTATTACCTTGGGTTGTAATAGAGGAAATGAAATTATTACAAACCCAAGATTCAACAAAGAAGAAGCAAAGACCTATGACTAGAATATTGTGCTCTAGAAATCAGACTTTCTCAGAGGCAGAGGAAAAACCCCAGGTGGTAGATAAAAAGGCTTTTTAATTTGCTGTCTGGACAGAAAACTGTAAAACAGAAGTATGGAAAGAGTTCATTACAAACTTAGTAAGCAATGGAGTTTGCTTAAAACACTGTTCTTAATCATGTAGTCCATTCAGGATCTGTGGGAATGAGGGGAAAAAAGGAAAGAAAATCAAAATTCAGTGAACATCAACACTCTATGCTTAGGTAGTAGACATTTGGGGCATACTTTTTCCACATTTTGATAGTTGCCCATAAATCATGTTCTCCTAACACACAATTAAAACTACTACATTTCCTAGTCTTCATTGCTGCTAGGAGTTCAGAGGCATTTCTAAGAGGGAATAGTCATGAGTACCAAGTGGGGTAGAGATGATGAGAACTAAAAACTGTTCATTAGATTTAGCAAGTAGGAGTTCTTTGGTGATCTTCATGAAAGGAGCTTAGTGGAAACGTAGAAAAACTCATATTGCAGTGAACAGAAAAGTATATGGGGGATCCAGGTAATGATAATGGATGAAACACATTTATTGAAGACTGCTTATGCTCAGAATCTCACTAAAACCAAAGTAAAGGAAGGAGCAATAACAACAACAACACCCACAAAGATGGGAAGAAGAGAAAGAGGAAACAACATCAATAAAAATCTAAAAGCTGGAATGCCGCATCTAAGCTGACAGTAGACAAGTGATGAACCATCACGATCTGCATTGTGACCTCTCTGGTACTGAGTGACACGGCATGGAAGTAAAATAAGAGAGGTGATTTGAAAGTTGTTTAAAAAGAGTCTGGTCACACAGATAGTGGGATCTCCCTTTCTCAACCTTTGCAGAAGATTGAAATATCATTCTCTGATAACAATAGCAAAATAGAGGTTTTTCTGGACTGGGAGATGCCGGGCATAGCTGAGGCCATCATTACCCTGAAAATAGAGGAGTTATGAGACTGAAGGAATATTGATTATTGAATGCTCAGACCTTTAACCTTATTCCCTCACTGGATTGGTTCCCAGAGTGCTGGATTTTACAGATAGGAAAGTAAAAATTTTCTACTGGCCATTTGTCATCCCAAGAGGAATATCTTGAAGATACTGATATCAGGGCATTCTCAATGACTAACTTAGCCCAATCACTCTGCAGAGAAGCCTATATAAGATAAACTCTACCCACAAACTTAGATCTTCTAATCAGTTTTTCAGTTTCCACTCTTAGTCATAAGCAGATAAGCAAGAGTTAATGTACATTCACAGAAAGACTGTTTATAAAAGATGCAGACAAAAACACATACACAGAGAAAAGCACTTACAGGTTACAGAAATTATGTTGAAAGAAGAGCTCCCTTTCCAAATTGCTATTTTCAGAATGTTATGAGAAGATATTATATTCATAAAATAATAAAACAATGCTAGAGAAAATGAGCAGCCTAACATTGTGTCAGAAATTATAACACAATAGTAAAACAAAAAAACTCAACAGAATAATTAGAAAATAAGCTTGAAAACAATTTTTAGGAAGTAAAACAAAAAAGATAATGCAATGAAAAAGACAAGGGAAAAAATAAGTAAAATTATGCACAAATGCAGAAGCTCCAACATCTAAATGACAGATTCACAGAATGGTATATTAGAGAAAATAAAGGGAAGAAATCATAATAAATAAAATTTCCTAGAATGAAGGACATACGTTTGAAAGTATCTTCTGAGTGATCATAAAAAGGGCTAAAAATAGATCTCCCCCAAGTTCATTACTAAATTTTATAACATTTGGGACAAAGAGGTTTTATAAGATTCTAGAGGGAAACATCAGGTGACATATGGAAGATCAGGTATCAGAAAAGTCTTGGACTTCTTTACAGCAACACTTGAAGTCAGCAGATAATGGAGGCTGCAAACCTCTGAAGGAAAATTATTTGCAACCCAGAATTCTATACACAGCAAAGCTATCAATGAAATGTCAGGATAGAATAAGACATGTTCAGACATGCAAGATTCCAATAAATTTACCTGCCATGCATACTTTCTCAAGATAGAACTGAAGGAGATACAACAAAATGAAAGAAGAAACCAAGAAAGGAAGACATGATACCAAGAAAACAGAAAACCCCCATGTGATGGTTATTTTTATGTGTCAACTTGGGTAGGCTATGGTGGCCAGTTGTTTGGTTCGTCAAACACCAGCTTAGATGTTGCTGTGAAGGCATTTCTTAGATGTGTTTAATATTTAAATCTGTAGAATTTGAGTAAAGCAGATTACCTTTCATAATGTGGGTGGGCCTTGTCTCATCAGTTAAAGGCAGGCAGAAAAAAGACAGAAGTCCCCTGAAAAAGATGGAATTCTACCTCCAGATTGCCTTGGAACTCAACAATGCAATGTCAACTCTTCCTGCTGGCCTGCTCTGCAGATATTTGACTTGCCAGGCCCCAAATTTCCATGAATCAATTCCTTAATCTCTCCCTCTTTTTCTCCTCTGCCTCCCCCACTCTTTCTATTTGCTCACACATCCTGTTGATTCTGTTTCTCTGGAAAATCCTGGCTAATACACCAATTTAGGAGAAAGGCAAAGGAAATTCTTAAGATGACAGCAAAGGGCTTTTCCAGGATGACAGCTGTGCAGGCAGCCAGAAGAACAGTCAGTCCAGATAGGAGAATGAAGGTTCCTAAAAGGCTTCTTCCAAGGGAGGGAAAGAAAAAATTAATGCTACCTTGGTGTGATTGACATTGGACAGCTAAACATTGCCTCTAAAACAGAAAGTCCATGGATGATGTTTGAGATTGATGAATCAAAATATATCAGTATATACATATCATTTAGAAATGTGGCAATGTGGAAATGACAGAAAAATTAGTTAAAATAATAGAAAGGGAATGGGGAAAAGAATGATGAGGCAAGACATGGGAGCGTTTTTAAATATAATTTTTTGACAATTTCACTTTTAAACTATGTGCATTTATTATCTGGAATAGAAATTTGCAGTATTTTAAAAAATGAGAGACCTTAGATTTTTCTAAAGATTCCACTAAGGAATCATGTAAAGCTTACTTCCTCCTATTGAGCTACCTGTGCAATGAAATGCCAGGTCATCTTTAAAAGTGACAATCACATGAACTAGATAGCAATACATAGAGATGTTTAAAAATGATGTTGAAAACTGAAAAAGTTTTGTCGAAGATGAGTTGGTTGAGAAACTGGGTTAACTACAATTGATTTAACCAATTTCTGTCTACTGTTGTTACCACTTCACAACATTATTAGTAATCTTGCCACAAATAGCCTTATTCATAAATGATAAATTTAACAATTGTGTCCTTCTTTGGTCATTCACTAGGATAGATGGGGAGTGAGTGAGAAGATTGGTCATCGAATTACAAGTATGAACTTCTAAAAAAAAAGTTGTCAAGAGACACTTCAGTGAAATGTTGTGACAATTTTTAATACCCAGTCCCCGTTAGCACGTGAAGGAACCCATCCTGCTACCTTCACCGAGACTCATTTGTATTTCCACTATTAATGATGTTTGTCTGCCTATGCATTGCTTCACATTAGAATATATTTTATTCTAGTATGTCTACCATTCACATTCTTACATAAACAGCTGATCTTTGTTGTTCCATTGATTTTTGCTGATTCTCACTGGAAACCCTTAAAGTCCCATATTTAAGGTTTTCTTTTCTTTTTTTTCTTTTTCTTTTTGAGGTTCTAAGTTGTATTTTAGCCTCCTGGTAGGAGTCCTGATATTTTCCAATGGCATCTTTCTCCTTGCTTCCTTGGTTAACACATTCAGTTCAGGTGCTCACATTAATAGGGTACATTATGCAAGGCAGATGTTTGGTGAATGTCAAGAGCCCTTCAGAGAATACTAGCAGCATACCAGGGGGTCCCTTCAAGTGTGAAACCTTCTCTAAGATGCAGCATAATAACTTATGGGGGATCCTGAGGCATCAGGCTCTTTTTCAGCCTAACCTAGATTGATCTTTCTGATCTACTGTCCATTGAATGCTGTCTCTGTTGTACTTGTAAAAAAGGTCCAAAGAACAGTTTCAATCCCTATCACTAATTAACAAATGCTCATGTGTCTGAAGGCAAATTATCAACTTCTTATAAGAAAGACACTTTTAAGGACAAGATGTGCATCGATCAAAGATTTCTAAGTGTTACTACAAAGGAATCTAAATAGAATGCTATTTAATTTAATTAAAGAAAAATAAAGCACATGTATGTATTCTGCATCTATGAGGGTCACCATGTTGATGATGCAATAAAAGAGAGTTAAAGAGACTTCAGCTGGTCTCCAGGACAAGACATCTTTGCTCTTGGTACAAGAAGGGATGGCACCATGTCTGGGTGACCATAAGTGCTGCTCCTACCTTGCAGCCTGGAAGTAGAAGAGCAGACCCGTGAAGTGTGAGTCAAGGTTTCTCCACCTTGGCATCGCTGGATGGGAGTGTGTTGGAGGATGTTTAGTATCTGTGGTCTCTGCCTACTCGATGCCAGTGGTACCCCTTCCCCCTAGTTGCAACCATCAAAAATGGTTTCAGTCATGGCAAATATCCTTGGGGAGCGATGTCACCCCTGATTGAGAAACCCTAGAGTCAATGGCTCATCTACCTGCAGGATCCCTTACTCTGCCTCTTGGTGGGCTGCATGCCATTGTCTCCCTAGCACTAGGGTGACCTTTCCTAAAGATAAGCTCTTGCCATTTTCCTGCTTATAACAGTTCAACAGCTTCTTGTGGCCCTGCAGTAAAATCTGAGATTCTGTGGCCTCCTGTGTGGCCCTCCATGATTGTCCTCTGCCTCACTGGCTACCCCTTCTCTCCTCCAATCTTCTAAATTTATCCTAATCAAAGTTACCCCTCAAAGAGGCCTTCCTTGCCCACCTGTTAATGTGGCCTCTTCTATCTTGCAGACACTCTGTTGTACCATGAGTTCTTCTTTTTTCTAAGTACCTATCACAGCCTGAGAGTGCCTGATGCCTGTGTTTCTTTCTGGTTTGTTGTCTTTTCCCAAGCACAGCAGAATGAAAGTCCCAGGTGAGCGTTCCACTTTGTTGGCTGCTCCTTGCCCAGTGCCAAGGATAAAGCCTAGCACTTCATAGATGCTCAAGAAGTATACAGTGAATAAGTACACAAATGGGCACAAAGAGGCAGAGACAGGGACTCAATACATGCATATTCCCTTTTTCTGTATCTGTACTTTAACAACTCAGTAGTATTCAGATAGCCAAAAAGGCACAGAGAACAAAGGCATGCCTCCTATGCATCTACTATCTGGAAAATGTGACCTTGAGTCACTAAGGGCAAAGTGTACCATTGTGACATGACAGGATCATCATGCATATGTGGACAATAGCTTGCAGGCAGATCACCAAGATTTCGTCCACGCATGCAAACCAATGTCTCCATCTTAAGGGTACGATAAGAATGAGATGCTGTGAATGGCAAGTGCTGGAGGGCAGTGTGTAAAAGGAGGGCACGGGTGAGTCTGGACATAGTGAAATGATGCACCAGGAGCCGGGGCGCACTCAAAGGGCCTTGAATGGCAGGAGCTGGTGTGTGTGCTGAAAATCAGGAAGCCTGACAAAGGCACCAACCCTCAGCATCCTGAGCTATGTTTTCATGAAGAAACACTCTCCTTGGGTCATGCAAGGAGGAGGAGGAGCTGGGCAGAAGCTGAGTTGTGGAACTTTCTCTTTGGAAGGCTGTTGGTTTCCCCTGGCTGCTGCTTTCTATCTTTGCCAGGATGAATGAGCACTCCCAGGGCTCCCTTCTTTCAGAGCACCTTCAGAGCCAGCAGGAACAAGTTTTGCTTTGGGGAACTTCCAAGCTTTTCAGGCTGCCACCAATGACTTGTTCATTGTAGAAGGTGCATCTGTACACAAAGTCGTGGCATATCACTGGGATCCTGCCTAGTCTCAGCACCACACTCAGAGTCTCCCTCCACTGTTGAGCATGGCTCCGTGTAAGTGGGCAGTGGACTTTCAGGTGTTTTCCATCATCCCAAAATGTAGCTAGGATACTGAGATATGGCTAAGTAGTGGAATCCCATAAGAGTGTTTTTTAAAAGGTGTTTTCCAGAAAGTTTATGAGGCATGAATCCAGCACAGCATTCTTTAGTTGAGCTGTTGCCCTGTGTTCATCCATTGGGTGGTTTTATCTGTTGGGTCCTGCAGGGAACAGCCCCAGGACAGCAAGGTTCTCGCAGCCATTATCACTCTGCAGTACACGACACTAGAACTCAGAAGGCAAATGTCTACTGGAGTGAATTAACCTATTAGGGGTGTTTCATGTCCTTCTTGACTTGGGGGGTGGGCAAGAAGCAATGCACTCTTTCCCCAGTTTCATTTTCCATGTGATTTCAAGTACATCAAAGTCACTTAGCTATCATCAACTGAGGGAACAGACACAGACAGAAGCTCAGACAGAAGGTGCCTGGGGGACTATTCCTCATTCCAAGATGCCTGAGTGACCACCCTGAAAACATCATTTTCTCCTCCCGTCTTGTTCTGCTTAGCATTTTATCCATCCAATGGAGAATATAAGAGTGGTGAGACTCAGGACTCCTGGACTCCTTCTTTATCTTTCACTCCCACTACCTTTTTCTT